>ML785545.1:210437-232451 GCA_009831015.1 Picea engelmannii
TAAGGGGGGGGGGGGGGGGGGGGAGTCCGGAATCGTGGATAATACCCGCGTACATTTGGATGGCTCATGTTTAAGCACATGGATTTATGGTCTATATTGGATTCCGGACCTCCCCGTACATTCTGCCTTTAATGGAGGGGGGGGTCCGGAATGTGTGATAAAGGAAGCGCATAGATCTGCGGTCAATAAGTCGGTGCACAGATCAACGACTCAAGGTGTTTTTCGGACCCCCCCAACTGATCTTCCTTTAACTGAAGGGGGGGGTTCTAGAATGGAATCTTTCCTCTGGTGGGCTCCTCTCTATACATGGCATCGATCTAACGGTCCCGAGTCCTACCGCCTCCTACTATCTAACGCACCTTCGTCACCTCTTGACATCACCATCCACCTTTCTAAAAGAGTCACATCCCTTAATTTTTGTCTGTCCTTCCCCCCATTCACTCGTGGTAAGCCCCCTCACCATGATTTTTACCCCAATCGGTAACTGCCACTTCACCCATCCATATTCCTCAGTCACTGTCACCTGCCATATCACACTCTAAGTGATCCATTGGCCATTTATTACTGGATAACCTATCCGTTAACTAGATGACCTGTCCCCCGTGCCCAACAGACACCCTTTTACTCAAAACTACCCTCACCCTGCTTTCTTTCACCATTTAACCGCTCATCGCACTAGAGAATTTTTACCCCGTTTTCTCTGTTTTGTCAGTCACCCCCACCTACAATCATCCCCTCTAACATTGTTTTTTGCAGGTACTGTTGCAGTAATGGCGCCAAAGTCAAAACAAGCAGAAGGAGAGGAGAATCCATTTCTCCCACCTCCTGTCGACCTTGGCAGGATTCCACTGGCTGACAAAGATCGCTTAATCGCAGATACAAAGTGCGATTTTGATTTTGCAGACCTTCAGTCGTGGCTCAAGGAAGTTTTCCTAGACCAGAGTGACAAAATTGGACTCTAGAAGTCCAACCTACCACTATATCTCTTTCCTCAGATTCACCCTTTTCTAGAATTTACCCTCAAGTGCCAAGCCCACTACATTCCTGAGCAAAGAGCCATCGTTTCCTCGTGTGGAGAAGTTATTTTCCTCATCACGCCTAAAACCATCGACCAAATGATGAAAATGCCCCGAGCGGACTCCGCGTCACCTTTTAACCTTGAAATTCTCACAGAATTATACCAGAAGATAACTTTCCCCCAAAGAGCTCAAATATTTGAGCTTTTCCTCCCACCATCTGCTCAATTTCCCTCCACAAATCCCCCTTATCCTTCTTCCATGTTTTCGACCAAAGGAAACCAGATCATCTCATCCCTATGCACCTTGTTGGGATACTATTCAAATCAGTGGGTAAATGAACCCATTCAGGGATTTTTATCCATTTTCTGCACCCATGAGAAGCCCACTACCCAGTTCGACTTCAGCACGTTCCTGGCAAACAATATTCATGAATAGTTTGTCAATTTCTCCACGGAAGGCATGTTATGTTATTCTTCCATACTGGTGTACTTGTTTGTTTTCTTTCAAGTGGACAAATTTTCTTTTTCTATGCAGAAGATAGATGGAGATGGTAGACCCCAGCCAGTGACCGCATGGACCTCCTTGCTCAAGAATAACTCCACAGAGTTCAGTTTCAAGCAGTTCATCGAACAATTCTATCACCCAGTGGTAAGTATGCTTAGCAGCAGGCTCAAGCCTAGGATTAATGATGAAGTCCAGAGGATCCTGCATCTTTCGGATCACACCAAGATGGGTGATTAGTATTTATACCAAGATCACACTGAGATCAGAGTATATGGGTGAGAGTTGGCCCCGTATAAGCTTCCTAAATACCTACCTGTTAGAATTTTTTCTTTGGAGTACATAAGGCAGATGATAAATTTCGATGATATTCATTTTGAAGGAAATGAAGTTCATCACTAGTTTCCCATGGCATTACGATCCATGTGGGATTATCTCTGAGATGAGGGTTTAAAATAAGAACATCCCATATGTCCACGAATCTAGGCCCGAAGTCGAGAAATTTGCAAACCAGACAGTATGGGAACCTAACACTTTGGTCGAAGCTGAACAACAGGATCCCCCAGCCATTGTATACAAAAAAATCACACCACAAGTTCCGAAAGAAAAATTTCCTAGGCAAGATTTATCTCCGCCTGTCACTGAGGTGTCATCAGAAGAATTCCAATTGCATACCAAGAGGTCTAAAACCATTTCATCTCCTGACCCGACTGGGGAAAAGGAATTCCCGTCTACTACAGTGACCAAGGTTGATAGGCCACCCCTCAGTGCAAGCCTCTAGCATATCATAACCTCAGTGTTGCCGAAGAAATCTACAGATACTCCATCAACCACCCAGCCAGGCAAGGTAGGACCGAAGCTGAGAATCTTTGAAAAATATGATCTAATCAAGAAAAGGAATCAGACCCTGACCAGCAGCACCTGCGCCCAGTTCTGGAAGTAGACATCGACTGCACAACATAGGCTGCTATCGTCCTTTGACATTGAGAAGGGAGGAATGCATATGGCATTCCTCCAAGCACAGGTGCTATATCCAAAGGTAATCATTGATTACAAAAGGGACACCTTTGAATTCCAGACTAAGGATGTGCATCCAGCCAATCAGATGGATTTTCACAAGAAAATAGGGGAAATGGTCTTCTATACGCTGGCACATTCAGATTGCAAGTGTCCCTGAACAACGTCCAAAAACAGTTGAAGTTGGAGAATATATCATCCTTTGCCAAGGACAACAGGATCAAGACTTTGGAGGAATTGGTCCTTAAGATATGGTACGATCCCTCGAACGTGAAGGCAGCTGAGGAGATGATTAAAAATAAAATTGCAGACATAGCCTCCTTAAGGAAACAATTGAAACTCCCACCCACAGAGGATTCACAGGCGAAGGAAATAGCAGAGATAGAAGGAGAAAAAGATGAGATGCTCAAACTAATCATGGAGAAGAATGCACAACTAAAGGAAATGGAAGCTGAGATGGAGAAGCTGGTAAAAGAGAAAGAATAGCTGAAGCCAATTAAATTCATTCCATTGAGTGCAGTTCCACTCTCAGGAGTGAGCACAGCATCAGTAGCAGAAGTCCCATCGACAAATCCACTGACATCTCTGGAAAAGACAGTCGAATTGGCTAAGTCTATGGAAAAGATGAACCTGCAGGAAATAGAGATCAGCAGGCTCAAAAAGGAGATTGAGAACCTTCAGGAACTCAAATATTCCTTTTAGATCAGCCTCTCCAAGGAAAATCAGGTGTCAGACCAGCTCAAACAAGAGTTGCAACAACTCCGGAAGAAAACAGTGGCAAGTAAAACTTTGGTCGAGGTTAAAGAAAGTGTCTGGATAGACATCACCAAGTCTATGAACAAGATATGGCCCATGAAACAGATCATGTTTGAGCAGAATGAATTGGTGCAGAGAAGCAAATAGGCCATTGAGAAGATCAGATCAGAATTGGGAGAGATGCCCATGCAGGCTAATGAAATCATCAAGTTCCTAAATTCTAAGACCAAGGAGGAGCTGGAAGAGCTGAAAATTGAAGATAGAACAGAGACCATCCTTGAGGTCAAAAGAGTTTTGACCAAGAGAGGATTAATGATTTAGCTGGAAGAAAAGGTTCAGGCCATGGACCTAGGAGTACAAAGGTTTTTTAGTAAAATTGAGCCTCTGCAGAAGAAAGGTCTTCCTGGTCTGAAGGTAATTAATGACAAATTGATGACACTCCCAGACTACAAAAAGAGACTGGCCGATGTGGCTAAGGACAGCTCAAAGTTTTCAGGAATTCAAGGCAGCATCATTGGCAAGGCATTTCTAAATGCACTTCAGTGGGACATTAGTATTCAACATGAGGTTCGATACATCTTCGTCACCAAACCTACCTTCGCCAAGTACATAGAAATGGACAAAGTTTATCGAAGGCTACTCAAAGTCAACGTGCCCAGTCATCTTCGATGAGAAGAAATCTGTGATCTGATCGAGTAGCTGATGAGCTGTCCCAGCCCAGTCATTTTTCCAGTCAGATGAGGTCGTGCAGAGGCCTCACCAACGGTTCACCCAGAAAATAGCATGCAGTTGTGACACATCATCAAGCAGTTCCTAGATTTCTGAAATTGGTTAAATTAGTTAGGCTAAAAATAGATTTAGCACGTCCTGGTCTTTGATGACAGGATTGTTTGTAATTTTGAGTTATAAATACTTCATCTTTTGAAGTCTTAAGGGTGGTTGATCTTCACGCCCTGCAAGCTATCAGACTGTAATATTTTTGAAGAGATCTTCCATTAATACAAAGAGGCATTTTACAAGATTCTTGCATGTATTCACTGGTGATGTTTTTCTCTCTAAGTTAAATGTTTTTCTCGCTTTGTTATCACACTGTTTTCTAAATCTAATCTTTGGAAGTAACGAACGTTGCAGGATTTATCTCGTATACCCTGTTTCTGACTTAAAAGATTTAAGTGTTTTATCTTCTCATTTTACAATAAAGAAATTCTTAACTGCTTCTTTGTTGTAATTGTCTTTCTCATCTTTTTTGCTATCCCTCATTTATGCTACTAAAGAATCCAATGATTATATCATCTTGCCCTGTGAAAGGTTCCTTTGTTTTTTTGGTTCGGATTTCATCTTTATGACACGGACCCCATAGCCCAATGGATGCGTAAACTATCTCAACCAACTCGACAAACACTACAACAACAAAACCGACTTATTTATTTACCTAGACTAATATTTAAAAATTTGAAACATATCTAAATCATATAGAGAGATCCCTCTCTGAAGTTGGAAGGGCTAGATCCCAGCTTCAAAAGCGGTTGGATAAAGTTACCTCGCGTAGATTTCTTCTTCTGAACAACCTCTAGGAAATTTACATAGCGCTAACATAGTGGCAACTCAACTGGGGACAGAACATAACTAAAAATTTATAGCTTCATGTTTTCTTTTCCCTAGAAGAAAGGCTTGTTCCTGAAATATTGCAAATTTGAAAAGAAAGTAATGTTTAGAGGTTGATTAAAATTTGTACATATTATTTTCAGAATTGTAAAACTAAAAATTATATATATATAAATCAAAAATAAATTTGGCTCCCAAGAAAGTTTATACTCGATCCCATCTAGACCTGGAACCTGCGATAGTAACAGATAACCCAAAACAGTTGCTCAGGAAAAATACCATTGCTGAAGGTTCAATAAGTCATACTCCCTTTCATAAGTCCCTTTCCTTTTTAGGGAAGCTCGTTACCTTTCAAAACCCTGACTTTGACACCCTCTCCGAACAAAGCCTGGTTAGAACAAGATCCGATAGTTTTGTGACTGAAATCATTTTGGACCCAACCGTCTTGAAACCTCGGACTCCTGAAGTTCTATCTCCCACTGCTAAACCGCGAACCACTCCCTCAGTGCTAGCCAGTCCCTCCTCGTCCTCGTCTTCGGTCGCTACCTCGCCTATCATCCAGTTTGTTATCCCACCTCCTCCACCCATCATGGCATCCAAATACGCTCCCTTGGTTTTGGCCGCACCTCTTCATGCCATGCCCCAAGACTATCAAACGAGACTTCCACAGTTCGATGGAACAGGACCTTTGAACGCCCAACAACACATTGATAAAATGAATGATTATTTTGACCTGCATGAAGTAGATGAGGCTGACGTTCAAATGAGATTGTTTGCCCAAAGTTTGATAGGTGACGTTAAGAAATGGTATAAAGGTTTACGTGTCGCCTCAGTCCTTGACCTTACCGTATTCCAAAGGAGTTTTCTAGATAGATGGGAGGTAAAGAAAAACCTTCTCCAAATATTGTCAAAATACGAAAATATCAGAAGAAATAAAGGTGAGACAGTACAAGATTACTGCACTCATTTCAATAACCTATACAACGCAATCCCAGCTGAAATCAAACCTCCACAAGGTTTGGCATTGATAAAATTCCCTGATGGTTTTGACGTCGATATGTCGTACCAACTAAGGGAAAGAAATTCTACCACCCTGGAAGACATGCGGAAAAGCGCAATAAGTGTGGAGGCCAATTTGTTGGAAAAAAGGGCACGACAAAGGTCAGAGAGGAGAGTCACAATTAAAGAGGAACCTTCCACATCAACCTCCGATTCCAAATTGGATTCCTTGGCCAGAGCAATGGAAATAATGATGGAAAGACTTACTGTATAAGAAAGAAATCCTCCGAGAGAAAACCCACTAGCTCCTCAAGTTCGGAATCCTAACTTCAAGAGAAACCCTCCTCAAATTAGATAGAGAGATCCTAGGGATCAAAGAGAGAAGAGAGGTCTGGATCAACAGATCATACCTCCCCTACAAGAAAATTATGCTGATGAAGGAGAGGAAGTGATTGCGGAACTAGAGGATACTCACATAAATCTCATGGGCATTCACAATAACGAAGCTATTTTCCTTACCCAAGAAGAGCAAGAACTTTTTCTTCTCAATCAAACAAAAGTAAGTGAAGAAGCTGAAGATGCCAAACAATAGGCATTCGAAAATGCCATTTTGGAGGTACACTGGCAATACAATCTATGAAGTAAAAAGACTGAAGGAAGTTCCCCAAAAAAGATGATTGAAACGAAGAAAGTAGTCGAAACCAAAAAATCCTCTGAGCCATCTGCTGAGAAGATTCATGAGAAGAGTAATGTCGAAGTTCCAAAAAAAAGAAACCTTGCTATTCTGAAAAGATCGCCGCAGCCTGAAGATTCATCAATTAATCAACCAAGTACTTCTGGCTAGAAGAATGTGGTAGACAAACCAAAATTGATGAGCCAGAGCAGAGCCCCTACACCTTTCAGCCTCGAAGGGGAATTAGCCAAAGTAAAAATTCCCATTCCACTTTCCGACTTGATGAACAAAGACGCTTATCGTTCACAAGTGATTAAAGCACTGACCATTGAACCTGATATAGGTACGAAAGCCTTAACCGTTGGATTAGCAAATCATTCAGACACTGTGAACCTTACAGATGATCAACCCAAACTTTTGTTCGGACCTGAAGTAGATGGCCAAGCCGATAATAGCGTTGTCACTCCTTTTTACATCAGTCTAAATATATATGACTTGATCTTTCATAATGCTATGCTAGATTCGGGTGCTTCCCATAATCTGATGCCTAAAGCAGTGATGGAAAAACTAGAACTGGAGGTCACCAGACCTTACAAGGATTTACACTCATTTGACTCCAGTAAAGTTAGATGTATTGGTTTGATCAAGGACTTGTGTATCACCTTGGTTCAGATTCCTGCAAAGAGCATGGTCATGGATGTAGTAGTTGCAGACATCCCCCCAAAGTATGGAATGTTGCTATCTCGGTCTTGGGGGGCTAAGTTGAGAGGTACCCTGCAGCTGGATATGTTGTATGCCACTATCCCAGTTTTCGGGCAACAAAGAAGGCTATACAGAGAAACATTGATGAAATAGTAGCCAAGAAAAACCGCACAATTATCCTCTTTACTCCGTGCATTCTGACTTGGATTCTTTTATCCTGTATAACGATGGTGACATGGAGGAACAAATCACTCAACTGGAAGAAGATACATATGGTCCGGATGAAGGCCAAGAAATCATTGAGGTAGAAAGAAATAAAAACGTGATAACTGAAGAATTACCGGCATATTTCTGGAGCATGGATTTTGATGGAGCAGTAAGCAAAGAAGGAGCCGGAGGGAGAGTTTGGCTGCACAATCACAGAACCAGGTATTCAGAAAACCATTCTTACAAATTAAATTTCCAATGCACTAACAATATTTCCAAGTATGAAGCCTTGATGCTTGGTCTGAAACTTTTGAAAAGAGTTGGTGCCAAACAGATTATGGTAAGAGGTGATTCTGAGTTAATAATCAAGCAAATTAAAGGTGAGTATGATGTGAAACATCCCCGTCTTAGAGCTTATAGGAATGTTGTTCTTGATGCCCTTAGATGTTTCACTGAAGTTGATTTGCAGGTAATGCCTAGGGGACAAAACATTTTGGCAGACGGATTGGCTACGTCAGCAGCCACATGTAAGATTCCTTTTTGCTCGACTTGCCCATACATGGTAGAGGTGAAGTGCATACCAACCGTTCCTGACAATATCAGGTACTGGCAAGTGTTTGGTAATGATGATCAAATCGAAGACTTTCTGCAGTGTAAAAATTATTTTGAATGTACAAATATAGATTTAGAGAACAAAGATGAAAATGTAAAAAGATCTAATTTTGAAAATGATAGTGTAAATAGCATAGATTTAGGAGAATTAGGCGATGATGAGATGGAGACCGATATTTTGCATTTGAAAAGTAATGTTTTACCTAGGGGTCTAGTTCCTTTAGAGTACTTGTTTGATTTTAACGATGTAGCCAAAAAACCGAAAATTGAAGCCAGTGGACAAGAAGTAGAAGATTGTAATATAGGGACAGAAGAGAAACCCAGGATGGTCAAATTGTCCAAATCATTATCCCCTGAGAAAAAACTCAAATACATTGAGCTATTCAAGGAATATTCAAATGTGTTCGCCTGGGGCTATGAGGATTTGAAATCTTATGATATCAGCATCATACAACATAGGATTCCAATAAAAGAAGACCAAAAATCGTTCAGACAGAAACTTAGGAGAATCAATCCCAAGTTACTCCCCTTGATAGAAAAGGAAATCAAAAAAATGTACGATGCCAAAATCATAGTCCTGTTACGTTTTTCCAAATGGGTCTCCAATTTGGTCTCGACACGTAAGAAATCTGGGGAAATCAGGCTTTGCATTGATTTCCGAAATCTGAATAAGGTCTCCCTAAAGGACAATTACCCCTTGCCAAAAATGGACCACAAACTACAAAGGTTAGTCAGATCCAGTCGAATCTCTTTGTTGGATGGGTTCTCGGGTTATAATCAGGTCCTCGTTCACCCAGATGACCAAGAAAAAACCACTTTCACTACACCATGGGGCACTTTCATGTATGTGAAAATGTCTTTCGGTTTGATGAACGCTGGAGCTACTTTCCAGAGAGCGATGGACATCGCCTTTGTGGAAGAGTTAGGTAAATTTATCGTCATCTATCTGGACAATGTAACTGTGTTTTCCCAATCTGATGATGAGCACCTGAGATATCTCAGACGAGTCTTTGAGAAATGCAAGAGATTTGGGATTTTTTTAAATCCTAAGAAAATCATTTTTCGACTAGAGGAAGGAAAACTGCTAGGGCACATAATCTCCAAGGACGGAATCAAAATAGACCCCAGTAGAATCAAGGCCATACAAAAATTAGAACACCCAAGAAACATCAAAGAATTACAGTCTTTTATCGGGAAAATAAACTTTCTACGAAGATTCATACCCAATCTGGCTGAGCTCCTTAGAAACATTACAAATATGTTAAAAATGGATGTAAAAATAAAATGGGACACCGAATCCAGGCAGTCTTTCGAACAAGTCAAACGAGCACTCACACAGGCCCCCGTCTTGATCAGTCCTGATTTTACCAAGGATTTCTATCTTTTTTCTTTCGCTTCCGAACATACCATTGCAACGGTATTACTACAGAAGAACAATGAAGGGTATGAACAGCCCATAGCCTTCTTCATTAAAGAATTAAGAGATGCTGCTTTGAATTACAAGATAATGGAGAAACAATCTTTTGCCTTGGTAAAATCTATAAAAGATTTTAGAGTCTACATCCTCCATTCCCACACCATTTCATATGTTCTGAATGCGGTAGTAAAAGACATTTTGACCCAGGACAATCCGGATGGAAGAAGAGGAAAATGGATTGCTGTCATTTTAGAATATGACATAGAGATTAAGCCTACGAAACTAATTAAAGGTCAAGGTCTAGCAAAATTAATGGCTGAATCAAATTTCCATGCTCTTGACATTAATTTCTTAGCTGCAGCAGATGAACAGGGCGAGACAACGACTCCAAGCATGAGAGAGGTATTTCTCAACTCTCCATGGTATGCAGACCTAATATTTGTTTTGCATAATTTACAAGCTCCCCCTGGTTTGACTAAGACTAAAGCTAGGTTTTTGAAGTTGAAAGCATTAAAATTTTGCATTCTAAAAGGCAATCTGTACTAGAAAGATCTTGGAGGAATTCTGTTGAATAGTTTATTGAAAGATGAAGCTGACAAAGTGTTACAAAAATTTCATGCAGGAGAATGTGGTGGCCATCTGAACTGGAAGGTCACAGCCAACAAAATCCTCAGAGCTGGATTCTATTGGCCCACCCTATTCGCTAATGTACATCATAAAGTGACTTCATGTCATCAATGTCAGCGATTTGAAGGCAAAAGGAAACTCCTTCCTCTCCCCCTGAAACTGATCTCTGCTGAAGCCCCTTTCCAACAATGGGGATTGGACTTCATTGGAGAAATACACCCCCCTTCTTCAGGCCAGCACAGGTGGATTCTTACTGCCATAGATTATTTTACAAAATGGATCGAAGCAATACCAAGCAGGCAAGCCACTGGTTTTGTTATTATTAAATTCCTTGAAAATAATATCTTGTCTCGCTTTGGATGTCCTAGAAAGATTATAACTGATAATGCAGCTGCTTTTCGATCGAAGAAACTCATAGATTTCTACAACCAGTATCACATTGGTTTGGGACATTCCACAGCTTACTACCCTCAGGGGAATGGGATGGCGGAATCCTCAAACAAAACCCTAGTAAACATCATCAAGAAGACGTTGCAGGAAAACAAGAAGTCGTGGCATAACAAGTTGGTGTTCGCATTATGGGCTGACAGACTAACCACCAAAAGGTCAATCGGCATGTCACCATATCAGCTGGTCTATGGCACAGAAGCAATGTTCCCCACTTCCTTAGGAGTCCCTGTCATGAAATTGCTTCAAGACATACAAGTCTAGGGAAGAAGTATTCAACAAGACTCGGGTAGTCCAAGAAAGCATCAAGAAGATTTTTGACAAAAGAACCAAGGAAGATGATTTTGAGCTAGGAGATTTCATGCTGAGATGGGACGCTAGAAATGAAGACAAGGGAAAGCATGCCAAATTTGATAGTCTGTGGAAGGGACCATTCATGATTCAAGCATTCAGAGGAAACAACATTTTCTTCCTAAACAACGCTGATGGGACAGATCTACCAGGGGGACCTGTAAATGGAAGAATGCTGAAGCATTATGTACCGACTCAGTAGAGACTCGAGTTTTCACTCTCCATTGTATATACCATCTTTATTTTTTGCCTGCATTTTCTGAGTGAATAACTTTAGTCAGTTGGTTGAAGCCCGAAGAGAAGGCCCTAAGCCGCTGACCACTGTTCTTCCACTTTTTGAGAATAAAACCAATCAAACAACAAAGGCGACTAGGCATAAATTTTTAGAACGTTAGGAACCAGGATTCTTGGCACTTCATAGGGAAAGTACCATCCCCAGGTGGAGCCGCTGTTATCCCCCTATAAGTTATAGGATCAACTGGTGTCTGGAATATTATCTATCTCTAGTGTCTTTGTTGACAAATGATTTTTCATTCTACAAATAATTTGAAAAAGAAAGGAAAAAGAAAAAGAAAGAAAAAGAAAAAGAAAAGAGGGCATAAAAGAATTTCAATAAAGCCCCATGCAATAATAGTAACTTGGTCCATACCTTTCAAGCATGGCCAAGTTCTTTTTAAATTGATGTTGATAGGGTTAGTGAATGAGTTTGGCTAAACCGTTTAATCTTAGCCAAAGTATCTAGGTTAGATTAGTGAATAAATCTGGCCAGACTGTCTAATCTTGGTTAGATAGCCCCAGGGTAGAGTAAGTTCTTATCCCAACAGTCTAATCTAGGTTAATTTTCATAGGAAGTTAGGTTATAATATAGGTTAGTTTCTTTATTTCAATAAAACCAGTTGGATGATAAATGTTGCACCATGTTTCAGATGCTTAAAAAATGGTGTTGGTCTAGCCCCATGGTGGTGTATACATGAAAAACCTTGGAAAAACCTATGAAATGCACTTATCCTAAGTTCTCTGGTGAATGTATTCTCGGCGCCCTCACTTATGTTCCGCTCATATATCAATGGCTCAGATAGTCGCACCCAGATCTACGGTGGTTAGACTTTTTCCGACCCCCCGGACCATTCTATCTTTAATGGAGGGGGGGGGGGTCCAGAATCGTGGATAATACCCGTGTACATCTGGATGGGTCATGTTTAAGAACGCAGATCTACGGTCTATATTGGATTCCGGACGCCCCCATCCATTCTGCCTTTAATGGAGGGGGGGTCCGGAATGTGTGATAAAGGACGCGCATAGATCTGTGGTCAATAAACCGACACACAGATCAACGGCTCAAGGTGTTTTTTGGACCCCCTCGACTGATCTGTCTTTAACTGAAGCAGGGGGGTCCGGAATGGAATCTTTCCTCTGGCGGGCCCCTCTCTATACGTGGCATCGATCTAACGGTCCCGAGTCCCACCGCCTCCTACTGTCTGACGCACCTTCGCCACCTCTTGACGTCACCATACACATTTCTAAAAGAGTCGCATCCCTTCATTTTTGTTAGTCCTTCCCCCCATTCACTTGTGGCAAGCCCCCTCACCATGATTTTTACCCCAATCGGTAACTGCCACTTAACCCATCTGTATTCCTCGGTCACTGTCACCTGCCATATCACACTCTAAGTGATCCATTGGTCATTTATTACTGGATAACCTATCCGTTAACCAGCTGACCTGTCCCCCACGCCCAACGGACACCCTTTTACTCAAAAATACCCTCACCCTGCTTTCTTTCACCATTTACCCGCTCATCGCACCAGAGAATTTTTACCCCGTTTTCTCCGTTTTATCAGTCACCCCCACCTACAGTCATCCCTTCTAATGTTATTTTTTGCAGCTACTGTTGCAGTAATGGCACCAAATTCAAAACAAGGAGAAGGAGAGGAGAATCCATTTCTCCCGCCTCCTGTCGACCTTGACATGATTCCACTAGTCAACAAAGATCACTTAATCGCAGATACAAAGTGCGATTTCGATTTCGCAGACCTTCAGTCCTGGCTCAATGAAGTTTTCCTGGACCAGAGTGACGAAATTGGACTTTGGGAGTCACACCTACCCCTATATCTCTTTCCTCAGATTCACCCTTTTCCAGAATTTTCCCTCAAGTGCCAAGCCCACTACATTCCCGAGCAAAGAGCCATCGTTTCCTCGTCTGGAGAAGTTCTTTTCCTCATCACGGATGAAACCATTGACCAAATGATGCAAATACCCCGAGCGGACTCCGCATCACCTTTTAACCTTGAAATTCTCATAGAATTATACCAGAAGATGACTTTCCCCCAAAGAGATCAAATATTTGAGCTTTTCCTCCCACCATCCGCTCAATTTCCCTCCACAAATCCCCCTTATCCTTCTTCCATGTTTTCGACCAAAGGAAACCAGATCATCTCATCCCTATGCGCCTTGTTGGGATACTATTCAGATCAGTGGGTAGATGAACCCATTCTGGTATTTTTATCCATTTTCTACACCGATGAGAAGCCCACTACCCAGTTCGACTTCAACACGTTCCTGGAGAACAATATTCACGAACAGTTTGTCAATTTCACCATGGAAGGCATGCTCCGTTATTCTTCCATACTAGCATGCTTGTTCATTTTCTTTCAAGCAGACAAATTTGATTTTTCTATGCAGAAGATGGATGGAGATGGTAGACCCCAGCCAGTGACCGCATGGACCTCCTTGCTCAAGCATAACTCCACAGAGTTCAGTTTCAAGCAGTTCATTGAACAATTCTATCACCCAGTGGTAAGTATGCTTAGCGGCAGGCCCGAGCCTAGGATTAATGATGAAGTCCAGAGGATCCTGCATCTTTCGGATAACACCAAGATGGGTTATTGGTATTTATACCAAGATCACACTGAGATCAAAGTATATGGGTGCGAATTGGCCTCGTATAATCTTCCTAAATACCTGCCTGTCAGAATGTTTGCTCTAGAGTACATAAGGCAGATGATAAACTCCGATGATATTCATTCTGTGTCTCTAAAGAAAAAACAACAGCTCATAATCAAAGGGCGGATTGGATCTTTCATCTGCAACAATCGTGGCACCGGAGAGGAAGCAGACAAGCTGCTGAAGGAAATGAAGTTGATCACTAGTTTCCCATGGCATTACAATCCATGTGGGATTATCTCTAAGATGAGGGTGAAAAACAAGAACATCCCATATGTCCACGAATCTAGGCCTGAAGTCGAGAAATTTGCAAACCAGACAGTATGGGAACCTAACACTTTGGTCGAAGCCAAACAACAGGATCCCCCAACCATTGTATCGCAAACAACCACACCACAGGTTCCGAAAGAAAAAAGGCCTAGGGAAGATTTATCTCCGCCTGTCACTGAGGTGTCGTCAGAATAATTCCAATTGCATACCAAGAGGTCTAAAACTGTTTCATCTCCTGACCCGACTGGGGAAAAGGAAGTCCCATCTACTGCAGTGACCAAGGTTGATAGACCACCCCTCAGTGCAAGCCTCCATCATATCATAACCTCAGTGTTGCCGAAGAAATCTACAGATACTCCATCAACCACCCAGCCAGGCAAGGTAGGACCGAAGCTGAGCATCTTTGAAAAATATGATCTGATCAAGAAAAGGAATCAAACCCTGACCAGCAGCACCTGCGCCCAGTTCTGGAAGCAGATGTCGACTGCACAACATAGGCTGCTATCAGCATTTGACACTGAGAAGGGAAGAATGCATATGGCATTCCTCCAAGAATAAGTGCCATATCCAAAGGTAATCACTGATTACAAAAGGGCCACCTTTGAATTCTAGACTAAGGATGTGCATTCGGCCGATCAGATGGATTTTCACAAGCAAACAGAGGAAATGCTCTTCTATACGCTGGCACATGCTTCTACTATTGCATCCAAATTGCAAGTGTCCCTTAACAACGTCCAAACACAGTTGAAGTTGGAGAAGATATCATCCTTTTCCAAGGACAACAGGATCAAGACTTTGGAGGAATTGGTCCTTAAGATCGGGTACGATCCCTCGAACCTGAAGGTAGTCGAGGAGATGATTAAAAATAAAAATGCGGACATAGCCTCCTTAAGGAAACAATTGAAACTCCCACCCACAGAGGATTCACAGGTGAAGGAAATAGCAGAGACGGAAGGAGAAGAAGATGAGATGCTCAAACTAATCATGGAGCAGAATGAACAACTAAAGGAAATGGAAGATGAGATGGAGAAGCTGGTAAAAGAGAAAGAATAGCTAAATCCAATGGAATTCATTCCATTGAGTGCAGTTCCACTCTCAGGAGTTAGCACAACATCATTAGCAGAAGTCCCATCGACAAATCCACTGACATCTCTAGAAAAGACAGCTGAATTGGCTAAGTCTATGGAAAAGATGAACCTGCAGGAAACAGAGATCAGTAGGCTCAAAAAGGAGATTGAGAACCTTCAGGAACTCAAATCTTCCTTTCAGATCAGCCTCTCCAAGGAAAATCAAGTGTCAGACCAGCTCAAACAAGAGTTGCAACAACTTCGGAAGCAAACAGTGGCAAGTAAAACTTTGGCCGAGGTTAAAGAAAGTGTCTGGATAGACATCACCAAGTCTATGAATGAGATATGGCCCATGATACAGATCATGTTTGAGCAAAATGAATTGGTGCAGAGAAGAAAACATGTCATTGAGAAGATCAGATCAGAATTGGGAGAGATGCCCACGCAGGCTAATGAAATCATCAAGTTCCTAAATTCTAAGACTAGGGAGGAGCTGGAAGAGCTGAAAATTGAAGATAGAACAAAGACCATCCTTGAGGTCAAGAGAGTTTTGACCAAGAGAGGATTAATGCTTCAGCTAGAAGAAAAGGTTCAGGCCATGGACCTAGGAGTACAAAGGTTTTTTAGTAAAATTGAGGCTCTACAGAAGAAAGGTCTTCCTGGTTTGAAGGTAATCAATGAAAAATTGATGACACTCCCAGACTACTAAAAGCAACTGGCCGATGTGTCTAAGGACAATTCAAAGTTTTCAGGAATTCAAGGCAGCATCACTTGCAGGGATAATTTTAGGGGCTAAATTTCGTTCATGGGCTAATTTTCCATGGTTTTTCCCAAAAAAAGATTTGATATTCTAAAAATGATTCGCCCAAATTCTATAGGATAAAATTATTTTACCTCGAAAATCGCCAAAATTTTATACAAACTATATGGAATCCTTAGAAATTTGAATATTTTTACAAAAATATCGCCAAACATCTATAGTTGGCATATGAAGGATTACTAAGATTCGCCAAGGTTTCTACATTTTAAAATAAGTTTCCATCCTTAAAATCATCCCTGATAACTGGCAAGGAATTTCTAGATGCACTTTAGTGGGACATCAGTATTCATCATGAGATTCGATACATCTTCGTCACCAGACCTACCTTCGCCAAGTACACAAAAATGGACAAAGTTTATCGAAGGCTACTCAAAGTCAACGTGCCCAGTCATCTTCGATGGGAAGAAATCTGTGATCTGATCGAGTAGCTAGTGAACTATGCCAGCCCAGTCATTTGTCCAATCAGATGAGGTCGTGTAGAGGCCTCACCAATGGTTCACCCAGAAAACAACATGTAGTTGTGACACATCATCAAGCAGTTCCTAGATTTCTGAAATTGGTTAAATTAGTTAGGCTAAAAATAGATTTAGCACGTCTTGGTCTTTCATGACAAGATTGTTTGTAATTTTGAGTTATAAATACTTCATCTTTCGAAGTATTGAGGGTGGTTGATCTTCACGCCCTGCAAGCTATCAGACTGTAATATTTTTGAAGAGATCTTCCATTAATACAAAGAGGCATTTTACAGGATTCTTACATGTATTCACTGGTGATGTTTTTCTCTCTGAGTTAAATGTTATTCTCTCTTTGTTATCACACTGTTTTCTAAATCTAATCTTTGGAAGTAACAAACGTTGCAGGATTTATCTCGTATACCCTGTTTTTGACTTAAAAGATTTAAGTGTTTTATCTTCTCATTTTACAATAAAGAAATTCTTAACTGCTTCTTTGTTGTAATTGTCTTTCTCATCTTTTCTGCTATCCCTCATTTATGCTACTAAAGAATCCAGTGATTATATCATCTCACCCTATGAAAGGTTCCTTTGTTTTTCTGGTTCGGATTTCATCTTTACAACACGGACCCCATGGCCCAATGGATGCGTAAACTGTCTCAACCAACTCAACAAACACTATGAAAACAAAACTGACTTATTTATTTACCTAGCCTAATATTTAAAAATTTGAAACATATCTAAATCATATAGAGAGATCCCTCTCTGAAGTTGGAAGGGCTAGATCCCAGCTTCAAAAGTAGTTGGACAAAGTTATCTCGCATAGATTTCTTCTTCTAAACAACCTCTAGGAAATTTATAGAGCACTAACAGAACCTTTGTTTTTTTGTTCTGATAAGAGGTGGTGGCTTTAGGAGTGCATGTTTTAGGCTTCAAGTCATATTTATTTTGGTTATGGAATTGAATAACTCCCTCTTCCCCTATATCAACATCCAACTGATTTGAAAGATGGGCTACCTCATACTCTTGTTGCATTAAGTGACTGGTGTGAAATTTTGTTTCATTGAAAAGTACAACAACATCATCCACAACATCATTGTCTTCATCCATCTCCTCAATCTGATTTTATTGGAAATGGGGCACTACTCTTTGGTCATCAACATTCCTCCTCTCTCTCTACATTATCTAATGGGCATCATTCAACCTTCTAAAATGGTTGGGGTTTTTTTTCCCAGACACTTGAAAATCTCGGTTTGGTTGTTTAGATTCCCATTTCATCTTAGCTATCTCAGATGTCATATCCTTCAAAGTTTTGGTCATTTCATCAAGTTTTGGATTAGATGTGGCTGGGTTAGAGGAGGCAGAGGAATCCTCTCTCTGTTTATTATTTTCTTTTTCAGATCTGGTCTTTAAATTGTCTGATGCCAAGATGTTAGCTTCAACCTCAATGGTTTCTTCTTGCATCGATAGCAAGGTAATGTATCTTTTGTCCCTCAAAAGAAGATAAAATTTTTCATCAAATGAATTGTCATAAGTGATATTGGCAGAGTCTTTAGTTGGTTTTATCTCATCTGGGATCCTACCATACATGTTATTAAATCTCTTGGTGGAGTCCAAAATAGACTCACCATTCTTTCTCTTAAGGGCCCCAAACTCAGTGATGTAATATAGATAATCCCTTCTATCCCCCCAATGATTTATGAAAGCCTCATATAACGCAGCAATATCTACAATGGAGGCTGGAGGGAGGCCCCAAAACTATTTTCTTACCTCCCCATCAAGGATATGTACAAACAACCTCATCCACACATCTACATAATCAATGTTAAAGTTGTCTACAAAACTGTAGAAGGATACCAAATGTACCTCATATGTGACATCCCCTTCCCCATTATATTTGGGAAAATATTTCATGTAATATGTGGTTGGGAGTGCATGTAATCCTACAGGTAGAACTAGGGTTGCATATCTGGAAGCAATTATGGAATCCATCCTGGTAAGAACCATTTTTTGGGAAATAAGAATTTGAATATTGATTGGAGATACAGGGGTGGATGTTGGACTAGATGATGAAGTAGAGGAAGGATTTGAAGGTGTCTGTGGTTCCTTGGAATTGTGATTCTCAGAGATAGCAAATTCAAACTTCTTGTGATGATGAAGAACAACAGATTCATGAGGTGCAACTTTACCCTTGAGGGGTGAGGTATATCTCTGAGCTAAGGTGGATTGTCTTAGTTGTCTTTCTCGCTCAGAGACTACTTCATCATTCTCAGGGTTAGGATGAGCCTTAGTGGCTCTAGTGTATTCAGATTTGTATTTCTTGAGTCCTTTTGAAGTTAACGTTGTGGAGTCGCCAGGTGAAAGATGGTAGTCTTAATGTGTATGATCTTTGTTCACTGTCAAAGGTCAGATATGATCATTGTCATTCTCCCAGGGAAAGATATTTCATTACTCTGTTCCCCAGCAATGGTGCCATAATATGTTGGTCATAAAGTCTGCACCTGACTACTAAAGGCAGATCTAGGCCACCTCAAGTTATGAATGGTTGGTTTTTTTATTAATGGGTCAGTTAGAGGGTTTGTTTATCAAGACATGAGCATGGTTTGGTTGGCCAAATTACATGGACAGGGGTCCCCCTTGGATGATGGCACACTAAGGATAGATAAGTGAGACAGTAAAGGTAAGAAGCAAAGAAAAACAACAAACCATTGAATGAACAATCTGTTGCTAGAAGTTTAAGTATTAAAATGTCATTTCAAGCAGTAAACATGTACCAAAAACACAGTTATTCCCACAGGTTGTAATAAAAACAAATCTTCATCAAATCATAGTTGTTATCACAGGTTGCATACTAATAAATACAAGTTATATAGTAGATGAAGGAAAAGAAATGTACTTCGCACAAATCAAAATTGTATTCAAGATAAGAAACACATACAAATTTGGACACAAACACACTTTCATCAATAGTATCTTCACTAGGTAGAGAGATTTAATTCATGCACAGAATGGGTCCAACCAATTTTTGTATTGATTTTTTTCTCCCAAAAATCGAACCCTCAAAACATACGTAAACTGCATATTTATCAGAGTTGCAGAGGCTCTCGTCCATCTAAGAATGAGGCTTAACTCTACACTAACAGTTGCAAAACAACATATTAACTTAACTATAAACTGTTGGAGTATAGTAATGTATACTTCACACTTGACTTAATAAAAAAGAGTGGTTCTTATTACACATAAATGACCATTTATTATGCTTTAAACTAAAAGAGTCTTGAACTAAACAATTAAAAACTACTACTAGCAATGAAAATGGATTGATGCATGTGCTGGAATGAACTAAGGTTTGACAGAAAATGAATAGGAGTGATAGAAATGAGTTCTGCATTGATCACTTGCATGGATGTGCGCTATTGGAGGCCACTGCAGATAATTGAATGTATTGGGAGTGTTTTTTCCCCATTACTGGTTTGGGATTGCAGGGTCCAAATTCAGGAACTTTTTTTTTGTATCTATTGGCTATCGTCGAACTATTGCTAGATGAGAAATATGATGATGTGGACTAGCTCGACGTTCCCTGGTTTGGCACCCTTTTCAAAAATTTTAAAATGTGGCATAAATGTGGGTGAGCCAGTTTGGAATTTCGGCATTCGGGAGCTTCAAAGCATAGAGTATGCATATCCTCCAGAGGACGGAACTCCCAGAGTCATTATCTAGTTCTAATCACTTATTAACTTGAGATTACTTTAACATTTATCATTTAAGGACTTCAGGACTCAGCCTCTTTGACGGTTCGAGAGTTTTTATTTTTCAATGTTGTGCTTGGAAATCTATCGCAGGACAATCCCCTGAATTTGACGTGGTGTCCTAACGTCACATCGCCGACGTGTCACATAAAGGAGGGTGACACGTGTCACTTGAAATAGTGCGGATGAAAACCCCAAATGTGCTTAAAATAAGTGCCACATGTCTCAACTGATGGATTCCACGTGTCATGATAGAAGAGTACCACGTGTCTCCAAGTCTTCGACACTTAGGTGATTTGCATTCCCTCTGGGTTGGAATCTCTTGAAGTGACAATCTCCCAAAGTCATTAATTCATGATTAGTGATAATTGATTCAAAATTAAAACATATTTACCCTTAAATACTTCAGTAGTTAAACATTTGGTACTTCGGGAGATCATGCCTACTCTTGATAGAAATCTCCTAGAGGACAATATCCTAGAGCTGACGTGGTGGATGACATCACGGCCGATGATGTGTCATGAAAAGAAGGGAAACACATGTCACCTGGAATGGAGCAAATGGCGTGCTGAAAATGCTTGAAATGAGTGCCACATGTCACGATCGATTTATGCCATGTGTTAGCATGGATGAATTATACGTGTCAACATAGATGAGCACTACATGTCTCCAACTCTTTTGGGTTCAGGGGCTTTCGAACGCAAAGTGTGTATAACTCCTAGAGGATCAGACTAGTAGAGTGACGTGGCACTTCGACGATTCAGCTCTTCAGTTGATCGACACTTCAACTCTTTGGATTTGACGTTTCTATGACATCATTGTCGTTGATCGACATCTTGGGTTTTTAGATCTAATGTGTCCATGATGTCACTGTCATTTATTGACACTTTGACTCTTCAGTTTTAACGTGTCCATGACGACATTGTCACTGATGTGTCTGCATGAAGAGAGTGACACATGTCACCTAGAAATGGGCAGATGGCATAACCAAAGGTGTTTGAAATGAGTGCCACATGTCTTCTCTGATGAATTCCATGTTTCAATTCTATATGAATGCCACGTGGCTCCAACGTTTTGGTGTTCAGGAGTTTTTGAGTGCTAAGTGTGGAGACTTCCCAGATGGTTGATCGCCGAACCGATGTGGTGGTTCGACGTTCATGATTTTTTTAAATAGACAAACTCTAAAGTTTTGGGGCCAAAGTCACGGAGTGGCTTATGTAACTCTATGATTAAACCTCACCCAAGTTATGGAACCCCAAATGTGTGAGAGAAACTGATATGATTGGCCTATTGGATCTTCGTCGTTGAAATTTAACCTGTCTATTTTCACAATCCAGGCCCAGAAATGACTGCTCTTAATTGTTGCATTATCTTCACAGGCATTCCATATGCACACAAAAGACTTGGTGGACCTTCTTCATGCTCAATAAATAGCAAACGTGATGACAAGTATTTCGAGCCAAATCATGACATGCAATTATCCTTCAAGAAAACATAAACAATTTGCGCAAAGAATAAATCAAGAAAGATAACGATAAAAATGTTGGTCAACTGAGAGGGGGGGTGAATCAGTTGTTGTTGTTCTTAAACAATTCTGCTTCTTTTAAACTCTTTGCAGAAACACTGAGGGACAATCAAAATAGTGCAGGGAAGTAAGCAATAGCATATTCAACATCAGTCACACACACATGTGATACACAGAGACAGATATTTCCCGAGGAAACCCATAAAGGGTAAAAACCTATTTTTCTTTATATGATAAGTAATAGTTACATTCTTTA
>ML785545.1:241179-275033 GCA_009831015.1 Picea engelmannii
CCAACTAGAAGGAAGCACCAACTCCCTGAGTGTTTCCAGTAACAACTGGATGGAAGCACCAACTTCCAATCATACAGGCACCAACCTATATAACAGAGAACAAGAGTTCTCCCTTGCACCACCCTGCCACCCTGGTTTCTCTGGCTGCAACTATATGGAAGCTACAACTCCCTGTGTTCAAGAACCCACTTGAACCTATGAGGAAAACAGTCCTCCCTAGCACCTCCCATCCACCCTGAAATATAAATCTTTGCTACTGAAAATTATTACAGTGATATGATGTTCAACAATGGCTCACCAGACTCATCATTGTTTTGCTGCATTTCGTTGTTCTTTCTGCATCACTGCCTTTCTGCACACATGACTTGCGCTATCTGTTCTTCTGATTTTTATGCTTTGTGTTCCATGTCCATTCACTGCAAAGATACTGTACTATTCAATTTAGCTGCTGCACTCTCCTCCTTCTTCACACATGAATCACCTTCACCAACAACAACCACATCAAACTCCAACAGCAACAACTGCCCTTCTCTTCTCTGTACTATTTATATATATATTCCTTTTGTGCCTCTTGTGCATGCATTATTTTCCATTCTTCTGCATGCTCATACCGCACCAATCTCCTCCACATCTCAAGTGCTCTGCGTGATCATCATCGTGACTCTTCAACTTCTCTGGCAGTTCAACCCATGTGTCTATCATCACTAGGTGTTAAGTCGAGATTCCTTTTTCTCTCTGGCAGTTGAGACTCTTCGTCTTCTCTGTTGCATTTGAGCTCATCCTTTCTGTTTTAGTTACGAGCTCAAACTCTCATCCAGTTGTCAATTTCCTCCATGAATCATCTTCGTTCCACTGGCTGATTCCATGTGACTCTTCAGCTCCTCTGGAAATCACACCGAAGTCTCTCCGCATCCTCTAGTAGAAACCATCAATGGTTTCTAGCAGTTTCACTGTGTTGTGCAACAGTAGCCCTCCGATCTTGTTCAAATTCACCTGCACCGTTGGATTGATTCCATGGGATCTTGCATTCATTTCAGCATTTCGGCATTCGGCAATTCTGTGCTGAGTGTCTCGACACTTCATTTCACGATTTCTGAAGTTCCGATACAGAACTTTTCTACACTAGCTCCTTCCCCAATATGACTATGGCCATAACCAAGCTCCTATGAAAAAAGAGCTTTTCGCGAATTTGTGTTTCATGAATCTGGAGATGAGGCATCTCGACTTTCCAAGTCATGATCCCCAATACCCCAAAATGGCATGGGATCAACGGTCCTGATCAGAGCTTCATTCAACGGCTGCGATTGAATCGCAATTTCGCATATCATGAAATCGACATTCTTGTTGCATTGTTTGCTTGCCTCTCCATGTTTCGATCCCCGAAACTCCGATATGGAGTTAGATCAACGGTCCAGATCTGAGCTTGATCTGATGGCTCAGATTACATCACGATTTTTCATATCGCGATATCGGGATTCCTGTGGTGAATGTTCTCTTGTCTCTCTATGTCGTGATTCACGAAACTCTAATATGGAGTAAGTCTGCTGATGTCACATGTGTTAAATAACTGCCACGTGTCACCCTGATTCGTGACTTACATGTGCTTGAAATGTTGAATCAGTCTGACACTTTTCATTACCTGGTTGTGCCACATGTTCCTAGCTGACGTGGTTTGATGACGTGAGTCGGATCGATGGTCCAGATGTGATCTTGATTTGACGGCTCAAATTACGTCACGATTTTGCATATCGCGAAATCAGGATTTCTATGGATGATATTACTTGTCATCTCCAACTCTCGATCCATGAAACTCCAACAGCGAGTCGGATCAACGGTCCACATAACCCCCTGAGATGGATGGTCCTCTTGCTTTCGAGATTTTGTGAGCCCTCTACTCCTTGCACTTTAAAGATCGTGCAGGTTCTCCTCGATCCAACGGTGGTCGGCCCCTGCGCTTAGAACTAACACCTAAGATCTATCCTCCTCTTCAGAGCGCTCTTCTTGTCTATATTCAGATCTGACGGCCCCCATTCTGTCGGAAATTTTGGATGGGATCTAACGATCAGAAATTCTTCACAAACTTTACGGGACTCCATCATGCCTAATCAACATTGTGTTGCCTTCGATCATTCGATCTACCTGGACTTATCTTCTATTTTCCTGTTGATCATTGCAGCTATACTCAAGCCATCATTACTGTTGTACTTTCCATCAATGACAAGTCTTACACTACCTGTAAAACATACCAAACATCCTCTACACTATCTCTTCTGATCTTATCAAGGTTTCTCTGCAACTTCTTCCCAAAATACTTCTGGTTCCCATCTATTACATTCTTCATTGTTTTACTGGCCATCAATGACAACCTATTAAACATTTCCAACAAAAAAACCAAGTCATTTAGTAATGGGAAATGACTTATCCAACCAGAAGAGGAATAATTTTGATGAATGCATAGGGAAAATAGGTAGGAGGGTTAGGGGTCCAGAATTAGGTCTCAATAGTGAGTATGTCAATTGAACTTTTGAAGAATACCTACTTCGATCTGACATTGAATGGCAGTGGTCGATTCCTCACACACCTCACCATAATGGATTTATAAAATGAAAGAAATAGATGTTATTCGAAATGACTAGATGTGTTCTACAAGTTAAAATCCTACCTCCTCGCTTTTGGGTTGAAGTGGTGTATTGTGCTAATTATTTTCTCAATCACATCTTTACTCGAGTTGTTCCTTCCATGACTCTTGTAAAAAAATGGTATGTGAAGAAGCCTTATGTTGGCCACCTCTATGTGTTTGGATGTGTTTCCTGGGCCCACATTCCTAATGATTGTCAAAATAAGTTGGATGACATTTTGCATGCTTGCATCATGATGGGATACTTTGAAGAGTCCAAATCCTATCGACTATTTGATCCTATCAAATGGAAAATTATTTTCCGGCATAATGTTTGGTTTGATGAAAAAAAATTTGGAGTTAAGTTTTTGAATTCCTCTTATGGATTGCTACAAGATGATCATTTTGATGTTCTCTTGGAAACTGGTTCTCCTAATCCTCTCTTCAGTCCTTTGATTGGTCCGTTGAACATTCTTCCTATTTCGAATCGATCGTCGACCTCTAAGTCACCTAGTTTGATTTCTTATGTTTCAACTGGTCCACCAGTTGAAGACCCTATGACTTCTGATTGAGATGATGTATTGAACCATAGTTCACCTATTTCTTGTCAACCCCAATGGGATGTCAAGACAATTGAAGCTGCTAGAGCTAATGTCAAAGATGCCTCTTGCAGATGATAGAGTTAAAGTCAGAAGAAACATGTCAGGGTTTCCTTGATGACTCGTGTCCTTGAAACCTCTAATCCTATTATGTACTAATACGTCAAAGGCCAATGTGAATGAGATAAATCAATGACAACTGAAATTGATTCTTTCTCAAAGAATCAAACCTAGGATTTGGTTCCCTGACCATATGGAAAGAACATTATGAAGTGCCGATGGGTTTACAGGACCAAATTTGCCTTTGAAGGTTTTTTGAGTGACATAAATCATGCCTCGTTGCCAAGGGATTTTCTTAGTACTAAGGCATCGACTACACTGAAAAAATTTCCCCAGTTGAAAAGATGAACTTTGCTTGACTTATTATTTTCCTTCCTACTTGTTTTGGATGGAAAATCCATTAGATGGATGTCAAGAGTTCTTTCCTTCACAGATACCTTTCTGAAGAAATTTACATGGAATAACCACCTGGTTTTGTGACAGATTCCAATTTGGTATGTCAGTTCAAGAAGTCACTTTATGGTTTGAAGCAGGATCCTTGGGCCTGGTACACTAAGATAGATAATTTTTTTCTTCAACTTATTTTCAAATGGTGTCAATATCATCACAGGATGTATGTTCTCCACTCCAATGGAGAAACTTTGATTGTCGTTGTATATGTTAATGACTTGATCATTGTGAGAAATAATAATATTGTCATCTTTAGATTGAAGAAACAACTTGTTGATTCCTTTGATATGACTCTGCATTATCTTTGGGTTCTTCAAGTATTAACACATTGTGATGGTTTTTTCATTTCTTAATCTAAATATGTAATGGATCTATTGATACATTTTAAGACGGATTATTGCAAGAATTGTTCCACTCCCTTTCAATCTCAAGTGAATATTACTAAAACCTATCAAAAACCCACTATTGATGCTACTCTTTATCGAAAATTGCTCGACAGTCTTATTTATATTTCTCATAGTTGACTTGATATATCCTTTGCTATTAGTGTGGTTTCTCAATTCATTCAGGATCCCATAGAAATCCACTCGAAGGAAGTCAAACAAAATGTTAATTATATAAACGGTACCACTCATTTTGGTATCAAATATTGTCGTAGTTTAGATTCGTTAGTCGACTTCACTGACTTTGACTAGGTTGGTAATGGCGATAACCATAACTCTACTTCTGGGTACATGTTTCACTATAGAAGAAGCATAAGGTATTCTTCTTGTCAACTACAAAGGAAAAATTTCATGGAGTCGTTCAATCATGTACTTGGCCTCACTTTTGGGAGAACTTGGCATTCTCGTTCAGACCTCGACTATCATATACTATGATAATCAAAGCTCCATACAGGTTTCTAGAAATCTTATTGCTCACAGTAAGATGAAACATATTGAGCTTCATGTTCATGACTTGAGGTAGTTAGTTCATGAAAACATTGTTTCTCTTGAATATTTCCCCACCAAAGATCAAGTTGTTGATATATTCACCAAACCTTTAGTTGGAGCTATATTTATCAATATTATCACTTTGCTTGGGCTTCATGAAGCTCCAATTATGGGGGGTGTTCTAGTAATGTAATTTCACTTCCTGAAAATCCATAGTTGTGTGTTGATCAAGGGGTGTTGGGAAATCAATAATTGATGGCTCATCACACATCTAATTAGTTCAAGAGATCAAGAGGTTGAATCTCATCTGGATATAGTCGGCCGACTAATTGACCAACACACCATACTAGTCAGTTGGGTAGTTAAGGTGCCTATCAATCAGACATTCAACCAGTAGTCGAAGATATTCAGGCAGTGGATTGACCAAACCAACAATCGACTATGATTTGGATGGATAGTTGGTTGGGTTGAGTCCTATTGAGCTGACTTCACAAAGTGGATTTTTTGGAGTCAACTCTAACAACCAACAGTTATATGGGGAAAATATCTTTCAAATTCTATGGGATTCAGCTAGCTCTTGAGACTATAAAAGAGAACCCTTTAGGTCATTATCAACACAATGAATGTGAAATGGTATTGCACAACATATCATGCATATCAAGATGTGCAATATACACTGTGATGTTTTGATCACAATACACTTGGCTTAGGTGTTGTAACGATGTCTTTAGACGCCACCTCTATGTTGGACATGGTGTTATGGTGTTGGAATTGATGTCAAAGAGGGTCAATATGGTCATCGTTATCAATGGAAAATATGGTATTGTCATTGAGACAAGTCCATGCATTATCAAAATATTATTGTGAAGTCGTTGTCTTTTCCCCAGGACCACAACTCTGTTAAATTCACGTGTGATCTTGATTTCATGCATTCATATTAATATCTATATATCTGGAACAAAGAATGTAAGCCATGATTGTTTAGTCTGAGAATATTAATTGTTTGTGAAGGGTAAATTGGTGATCATATAAACCCAATTGAATATCTATGTATATTACGTAATTGGGACTACATGGTAAATATGAGTAAAGGGGGATATTTTTCAATAATATTTTCATTGATGTCAACGATTAGAAAATGGATTAAATATAAATGTGACCTTGGTATCATTTTAATAAATACAAAAGTGAAAAGTTAAGTGGGAACGGATTTTAAGTAAAAGTGAAGTAAAAATAAAGTGAATTTAATATAAATATGAATTTAATAAATAACAAAAGTTGAAGATTTAGGTGGAAGTGGAGTTTACTTAAAAGAGGAGTAAATATGAAAGTGTATTAAAGAAAAAGGTAAAATTGAAGTGGAGTTAAAGAAAAAGGTAAAAGTGAAGTGGAATTAAAGAAAAAGGGTAAACATGAAAGAACACATGGTATGTGCACATGGTCTTTGCAAACCATGGCGGTATTTACCCATGGTAAGGTAAAAAGTGAATTAAAAAATAAAAAAAAATGGAAAAATCAGTTACTATTTAATAAAAGTCATGACAGAACATCACTTTTCATACAAAGCTTATGTAAAAGTATAAATAAAGAAGAGGGTTATGAGAAAAAAAAGATATATGGGTAAAAAGTAATAGCTCATAAGCATATCATTTGAGGTGTGAAAATAAAACATCATTCAAGAGAGATAGTAATATACTGGCAAAAGATCAGATTTGGCATTTAAAAAAGTAGATTCAACAAAAGAAGAAGTAAAGAAAACAAAGCAAAGTTTGTGAAGACAGAAGCAACAGAGGTGACTCAGTGATTTAATAAGAAGATCTAAACTAAAGAAGAGTCCAAAGGAATTGTAATGAACCCTTTGTAATACAATACATTAACATTTACAAATATTTTCTCATAATCTCACAACATAAAAAGTTATAAAAACAACATCATTATTATCCGGCGATCTACTACATCACTAGATAACAAAGGATGTCTAACCTACCAACCTACCTGCAAGGTTAGGACCTCCAAGACACATAATCAATGCTCAATTATAGGATTCATCCAATTGATTTTGACCATTTAAGATCTCAGGATTGGTGACTATTTTAAGGAACAAGGAGATATCTAATTCCCTTAACCAAATGTAACAATTCTTTGACAACTCACAACACAAAGTAATTGAACACAAAGAAGTAAATTTATAAAAACATCCATGTAGAGAATCAAACAAATTACTATAAAGGTTCACTTAAATATGAAGCTAAATCAACCAATCACTTTTGTAATCAACCACGAGGATCAATTATAAAATTTAACAATTAAATTACTTTAACATCCTACTATTTTTGTGAATCGTAATGTACTCCCATAAGAGATTGGATCCAAGATATCATTCCCATAGAAGATCAATAATACACTAAAAACTCTAACCCTACAAAATTTCTTGGATCATCATTATTGAATCAACAATAAACCATATTAAAGTAAAAGCATTTAATAATAGCATACAATTCTTACATCTTACCATATTCTAGTTTTACAATACTCAAATTGGTAGTGTGAAGGAAAGTGTAAAGTGACATAATAACTTAATAGTTGAATCATTTAAAGTTTACTTAAAGGAAAACTTCACGGGTTACTTATCAAGCCAACCAAAATTATATTAACACTAACCCCTCTAACCGAAATTATATTAGCACTAACCCCGCTAAGTAAAAGTAATAGATTATTTATATATCTCATTTGTTTTATTTTAACTTTTCATCTATGTACCTTAAGATATAGGTATATTTATAATTTAATATAAAATAGGTACTAACATATAAATTATTAATTATATTCCACCTTTATCTTGACTCCCTTAAGGAATTAATTTTTAAGTTCAGCATTAGATAGAAGGAAAGGAGAAGAGTCATAAACAACATAGGCATTAAGGCATGCATAATAAATTCTTTTCAACCCAACAAAACTAGATACCACAAATTGGAGTATTAAAGACTCAAATTTGAACATAGCCACGAGACATACAATGTGGATCTATGCAATAGTACAAACTCAAAATACTCCATCGCAACCTGAATCTGTGAGAAAAGATTCAGGTTCTTCATCTCCACCACTCTATAGTATAAATCTAACCATGTGAATACATGTGCTGAAGTCGAAAATGGTAGAAACCACTTGATTACCGGTCATTAATGAATACCATTAACAAGTGCGAGGGAAATCACCATTAATGTCAATGACTCCCAAGTTACTCTAGTACAATCCAACGAATGTGAATTAATGAGCTGAATTCGAACACTCGACAGAATCTCTTGATTAGGGGTCAATAATGAAAACTCACTGTCGAAAGCGAGGAAACCTGCCATTGAGGAATGCAAGTTCCAAGGTACCAATTAGTTTCTAAGTCTAATCCATGGATAATGAGTTGAAGTCGATAGGAAAAGACTCCTCACAGGAGGGCCTTAATGTATCCCCCATCAATGACATGAAACGGGTAACAAGATTTGAAGTAGATCAGAGTAACAAGTGATTTACGACTAACTCAGGGATGGCCGGCACAACAGAAGACTTAAATACTGCAGAAATGGTCGACGTAATAGAAGGCTTTTCGGGTTGAACTTCTCTTTGAACATATTGACGACACGACAATTGTCTTGGAACTACTGACTCAACAACAGGGATCACAAACCAAAGGGTAATCTTATAAAGGAGTATGATCAAGAGACAAGTGGATTTTCCAACCTAGACACAAGGAAAGTGAAAGGGTGTCATTTTCAAAGATGACTCTTCCATAGAATACATGCTTAGATACATTTCTTTACCTATTTTTCCTCCACCATTGTTGGCGATTACCTCTTTATTTTTACACAAGCTTGAGGAGGATAACATATGCTTGAACTGTAAGATCATCCTTCGGATGAGTCCTTCCGAGTATGTTTAACGAACCCTAGGAAGGAGTGGTTCGGTCCCATATGGGTCTTTCGATGTTTTTTTTACGAGTCCAAAGAAAGAAAACTCGGGGGTTTTTCATGTTTAGATAGTTTGAAAAACATTTATAGAAAACTCTCTCAGTTCCTTTTTCGTAAAGTAGTCTGATGAGACCGAAAAAGAGATAAACTATTGCTCAACAAACGTTTTCTTCAAATACTTTAATGAGGGTGGAAAGAACAAGGTCGCTCGGTAATCTTTTCATGTTTAGAGAGTCTAAAAAGAGCTTAAAGGGAACTCCATGCTGTTCCTTTTTCGTATAACCTTTACGAGTCCGAAAACGTGATAAAAGTATACTCGGTTACATTCTCATTGATTTAAGAGCATGAGAAAAATCAAAGACTAAGCTCGCGATTATTTTCATTTTTACGCAAGCTTAAAACAAAACAAAACTATGCTTGGGATAGATTTTATTTTTACAAAAGCTACTAAACAAAACTATGCTTGAACCTGGTTTCATTTTTACACAATCTTGAACCAGAGGAAATTATGCTTGAGGTAGGTGGTTTCATTTTTTACACAAGCTTGAACCATAGAAAACTATTCTTGGAACTTCCCAACCTTCCCAATGCATAACATAGGGATGGTCGGTACCTAGCCCCCAGCTTAAGAAACTAGTGGATCAAATTCAACATGAAGTCCATAGGCTAGAAGCAAATGCCCCCCAAGCTTCATTTCATCCAACTGCAAAGGAGAATGAAATGAAACTTCAAATACTAGATGAAGGACTTGACTCAAATAGAGAGGGGGAACAATCTGTTTCATTTTTTAACGAGCTTGACATAGAAACAAGAACCACGCTCATAACCTTTGTTTCATTTTTCTTCTTCTTTGGGCAGGAAAACCATCTTTATTGACATTATGGTAGTCCAAGACCACTTGGATTTCGCTTTAATCCTTAGGTGGGAATATGTCTATGCCATGAAAGCTATTGTTTCCACTCTTTTTCGTGTGATATCTTTCCCTCACAATGGAAGAATTGTGACTATTGATCAACTTTCATTCATCAATCCTGATTGGATGACCTCCCTAAATAGTTCTTATATGCAGATGGTATCACCCCTTCCACAGGTCAATTATGTGGCATTGTCTCCCATTCCTTCAACTGTTGATGAAGATTAGCCTCTTACTGTAAACTCAGTCTCTTATGACTTAGCTCCAGTAGTTGACATGGTGATCTCTTCGATAGATTTTATAGAGCTTGATCTCTTTACCCCTGTCGCGACCCTCGACATGTTGTCCTTCCAGAGTGTGTCTCTTTCATCCAGTGAAGATCTCTTGGAAGCCATGACCGAGTTTTCTCCCTTGACATGGTGTCCTTCCAAAGCATTGTCCTCTTGGAAGCCATGATCAAGAGGAGAGTCGTTGAGCATGGTTTTTTTATTTCAAGCTCATTAAAAAATGAAACCAACCTTGAGCATGGTTTTTTGATTTCAAGCTCATTAAACAATGAAACCAGCATTGAGCATAGTTTTTTGATTTCAAGCTCGTTAAAAAATGAACCAACTTTAAGCATGGTTTTCTGATTTCAAGCTCATTAAAAAATGAAACCATCTTTGAGCATTCTTTTCTAATTTCAAGCTCATTAAAAAATGAAACTAGCTTTGAGCATGCTTTTCTAATTTCAATCTCATTAAAAAATGAAACCAGCTTTGAGCATGGTTTTTTGATTTCAAGCTCGTTAAAAAATGAAACCAGTAATGAGGATATTTTTTTCGTCTCCATGGCAACCTTGTTAAAAAATGAAATAGAGGTTATGAGCGTGGTTCTTGTTTCTGTGTCAAGTGCGTTAAAAAATGAAATAGATTGTTCCCCCTCTCTGTTTGAGTCAAGTCCTTCGTCTAGTATCTGAAGCTTCATTTCATTCTCCTTTGCAGTTGGATGAAACGAATCTTGGGGGGCATTTGCTTCCAGCCTCTGGACTTCATGTTGAAGTTGAGCCACTAGTTTCTTAGGTTGGGGGCTAGGTACCGACCATCCCTATGTTATGCATTGGGAAGGTTGGGAAGTTCCAAGAATAGTTTTCTATGGTTCAAGCTTGTGTAAAAAATGAAACCACCTATCTCAAGCATAGTTTCCTCTGGTTCAAGCTTGTGTAAAAAAAAAACTAAGAAGCTTCTATGGTGAGGTGGCCTCTGAATGGTTTGGATCTTACTCACTTTCATGATTTAGTGGGATCATCCTAACCTCCTCACCATATCCTCTTTAGATTATAAAAGCATCGATAAGACGCTCATTTTTCCCACGTACGAAGGTCGTCGCACCCTAACTATAGTGTAGCCTGCAGAAACTCCATAGCCTAGCTATGGTGCAGCCTGTGGAAATCAGGCATTTTCACACCCTGTGTATAGAGTAGCCTGCATAAATCTTATTTAATAGGGTTTTTATAGAGGAAAATATAACTTCTTCTCTTAGGGAAAGTTATTCTCCCTTCTTTATTCAGGAATTACTGACCCCTCTGAAGGAAACAAATAGGTTTACATCATCAACGGTCATAAGGGTGACGAAAATAATGTAACAGATGATTCAAGTCTTCGCCTGATTGACACTTAGGATCTTCGAATCTAACTTGTACATAATATCACTCTTGTTGATCGGCTCTTCAGATCTGACATGTCCATGACGTCATTGTCGTTGACGTGTTCGCATGAAGAGAGTGACATGTGTCACCCAGAAATGGGTAGATGGTGTAACCAAAGGTGACTGAAATGAGTGCCATGTGTCTCCTATGATGAATTCCACATGTCAGTGCTCGGTGAATGCCATGTGGCTTTGACGTTTCAACATTTGGTAGTTTTTTAGTGTTAAGTGTGGAGACTTCCTAGATGGCTGCTTGTTGAATCGATGTGGTGGTTTGACATTAGAGAGTTTTTGACAAAGAAAAACTCTGACATTTCGGGTTCGAAGTCATGGATTGGCTTATGTAACTATGTGATTAAACCTCGTGAAAGTTTTAGAACCCTGAATGTGCAAGACCTGCTGATATGATTGTCATGTTGGATCTCCACCATTGATATTTAACCTGTTTATTTTCACAATCTAGGCCCAAAAATGACTTCTCTAAATTGTTGTGTTTTGTAAATGGGTGTTCCCTATGCACACAAAATACTTGGTGGACCTGTTGCATGATCAATCAATGGAAAACATGATGACAAGTATTTTGAGCCAAATCACGACATACAATTATCCTTCAAGAAAACATAAACAATTTGTGCAAAGAATCAATCAAGAAAGATAGCGATAAAAAACCAAGTCAATTAGTAATGGTAAATGGCTTATCCATTGAGAAGAGGAATAATTTTGATAAAGGCATAGTTAAAAGAGGTAGAAGGGGCAGGGTCCCAAACTTAGGTATCAACATTGGCTCCAATTGGGGATAACATGTCCCTGTGAGGTGCTAAGAATATCATATCAGTGCCTTGGAATTAAATAACTTTCTCCCACCTTCCTTTTCTTACCTCTATTTCTGTCTGTCAGCCATATATATCTGCTACTATATCTCATCCATGCATCTTATTGAACTCAAAACTAAAACTACACCCTAATTCCTTTGTTGGGATATGGATTCTTTATTCACAATCAAACTAACTAATCAAAAACGAAAAAGGAAAGAGAATATGGTACAAGAGGGACCTTCCCTCAATCTTTCAAGAAAAATAGTGTTTCAGGAAGCCCCCATTCACTAGGCCTCCGAAAATGTCAGTATCATCTAGATTGTGTAAGACAAATGTGTCATTCTCCAGAACCTCAACCACCTTAAAAGGACCAAACCAGAGGTTATCAAACTTACTGTGCTTGGAATTTTCTTCGCTTCTGGCATCCCACCTTAGGAACTTGTCACCTTCTCAAAAGATCTCCTTCTTGTTTTTCTTATCAAAATTTGATTTGATATTGCTCTGGTATGCTTCAGTGATCTAACTCAGTGCTTCCCTTTTCCATTGGACCTCTATAATATGAAATATTTTCCTCTGGATTCCATTTGGCTCTTCCATTTCTTCCTGTAATAATTTTAAAACTTGTAGACCGATGTGAGTGGGGAAGAAATCATCTATCCCATAGATTAGTTGAAATGGTTAGGTTCCCAAGGATCACTTGGTGTTTATCCTATCAACCCACAAGGCATACTTGAGTTTAGATTCTCAGAATTTCTTGTTTTCAATTAGCAATTTCTTGATGATCCTTATTAGAGTCTTGTTTGATGACTCAGCCAGAACATTCCCTTGAGGATAATAGGGTGTGTAATGTATCAAGGAGATGTTATGGCTACCACAAAAGTCAATCATGGCTTTGGACTTGAATGCTTGGGAATTTTATGTTACAATATTTCTAAGGCAGCCGAACCTGGCAAAGATATTGGTTTTTAAAAAATTCATAATCATCTTGTTAGTATCATTCCTAGTGGGGACAACCTTGATCCATTTGGTAAAGTAGTCAGTGGCAGTGAGGATCCACTTCTATTGCCCATTGGAGGGTGGATTTATCTCACATATGAAATATAATCCCCATTGTTGAAAGGGGCCACTGGTAGTGATAGGTTTCAAGGGAAGTGAGAGTAGCTTTTTCTTGCCTACAAGCTTTTGGCATTCATTGCATGCCCTTACTTCTATAGTGAATACATCAGATAAAAGGGTGATCCAATAGTACCATTCCCTTAGGATCTTGAGGGATGTAGCTTTCCAATGTTGGTGTTCCCCACAAACTCCAATGTGCATATCTGTTATGACTTTCTTAGCTTCATTTTCATCAAGTCTCTTTAATGTTATGCCAGTAGGATCCATCCAATACAAGTTCTGATTTAAAATGTAGAATTTTATAGCTTTTAATTTGAGGGATCTAGCCCTTGTCTTCTTCAAATCTGGTGGACATTATAGGTGTTGCGGAAAGTAAATAATATATCTTTACCAAGGTGAATAGGAGTATTTTTCAAGTACCTGCATGTTGTCTTGTTCAGACTGTGTCATGGGTGCATCATATTGGGTGAAGGTCTGATGCAGTTCCAACACCTTACAATTTGATTCTCATAAAAACTTGGAAAGTCCTTATCCCTTGACCAACTTGGTGGGATTTATGTGCAGGTCATACTGTTAGGGTCCTAACTTGCACATAGGTAGAACAATATATTTGGATGTAATAAAGGTCAATATTAATAAGGCCTTGCAATAAAATAGAATAAGTCGAATGTAAGAAGACCTAATAGAAGCTTCCGCTTCTAGAAGGATCTTCCTCTAGATGATTCTTTTAATAGACATATTTAGTATAAATAGGAGTTGAGGGTATGAGAACCCTATCTTGGATATTATTATAATAGATCTATTCTCAATTGGAGGTTTCCTCCTCGAAGAGGCCCGTGAACATTGCTTTCAGAATCAAAGAGTTATTTTTGTTGTTATTCTTATATCATTTCAGTGCTATTGTGGTGATTGTTCTAGTTATATTGCTGCTATTCTGCCATTTCTAGCATTTTATTTATGTTTTGAATACTTTTTATATATGGTATATTACATGTGGTATCAGAGAACTTTCCTTGGCATAAATTGTGGGTAATTTTTTTTCAAGGTAGAGACGTTTTCCGACGTCTTTAAGCCACAAAGATTTGTCTTTACACACATAAACCCACGGTTGAGGGAGTCATACACGCAGGAAATACAAGTGGTTCTTAAGTGCACATATGTTGGCCACCCTTGTAACCCCTGTTGATACCCGTTCGAGTGTTAGCGTATCCGACAACACCTGTGTACGGATCGACCTAGATTTCCTGAATCCCTCTTTAGATAAACCGATCAGTCGCCTGACTACTATAGTGCCACCGAGAACATCACTTGGGAAGATACTCTCTAGTATCTGAGTAGTCGAGTAGTACAAATATGGGTATGGTCTATCCTCCTTAGTTATTGTCTTGAGATATTGGGTCAAGTATTGCTGTTGGACCTCGCACGTATATCAGAGAGCTATAGCATAGGGCAAACCCTTGTCTGTAGAACCCTTGAATACCTAACCCTTGGGGACAGAAACATAAACAAATTAAAATAGACAAGATCTATTATCACGCAACTGTGTTCGGGTTGCCAAGTAACTACACATTTCTTCCTGGTTAAGCATTTGGGCATTTCATCACTCCGCAGGTGTAAAAAAAAAAAAAAAAAAAATCTGGAAAATTTTTCACCATTATTTGAGACCTATTCCATTGGATTCATCTCTTCTCCCTTCTCACATTCATACATATCATTTTTCGGAAAAAAATTTGACCCCACCTGCCCCTTTTCGGTTCCCTCGTCCTCATGGGCCATACCCATAGCCAAGACTTGGAAGCTTGCTTCAATACCTTGCAATCTAGTCTCACCGAGACCCAACAAGAAGTGAAACAACTCAGTGCCAATGTTGCCGCCATCAATACAACCATGCAGTCCTCAATGGAGGAAATCAAACAATACCTGACCACCCATATTGAATCTGTCTTTTCATCACTCAGCACCAAGATTTATATCCCTACAAATAAACCTTCCTCTGACTCACCTCCACATACTAAAGGTGAAAATTCCTCTCATTGCCATGACTTTCAGCACCATCACTTTCAATGTGACCTACATCTTCTGTGGGTGGATGTGACCAAATTTGATGGATCAGACCCCATGGGTTGGGTAACCCAAATGGAACATTATTTCTCTTTATAAGGAATTACAGATGACTTGGCCAAACTCCAGTATTGTGTTCTCCATCTATATCAAGAACATTGGCAATGGTGGCAATGGAGAAAAACTTCTCGTCAAGGGTATATTTCTTGGACACACTTCGTGGCAGAGCTTTATGAATGCTTTGACACTGACACCAACCATTTGGGCTATTTGGAAAAGTTGAAACAATCGAAAACAGTGGAAGACTTTATAGCTTCCTTTGAGCGCCTAGATTTTCGGAAAGAGGGCATGTCTGATGCCTTTTCCTTGAGTGTTTTATCAGTGGCATCAAGGATGAGATTCGGGCCCATGTCCTCATGGCTTGGCCTCAAAGTTGGGTGGAGGCTACTAAAAGAGATAAATAAGCACAACAGGTTGTATCTTCTCAAAACCAAAAACCCTCCTTTATCCCTCGCCCTAAACCAGTAAATCCCACTACTCCCTCCACTCCACTAAAGATCCAAAAATTGACCAAGGATGAAATGGTTGAACGCCAACTCAAAGGCCTTTGTTATAATTGTGATGGAAAATATTTCTCGGGCCATAAGTGTAAGGAACAAAGGATTTTTATGGAAATCTCCGAGGATATTTCAGCAGAGGATGTTGAAACTCCCCTTGTGTCTGAGTCACCTGAAACCACTGACATAACCCCTCCCTCAGACCCTCCCGAAGTAGAACCATTCATTTCCCTCAATGTTCTCACTGGCTTATCCACTCCCCAAACCCTCAAGATAATTGGTTACATTAAGCATCGGAAGGTCATCATTCTGGTTGATAGTGGAAGCACCCAAAATTTTATTCATCGCCACATTTCCCAAGAAACTCATTGCCACATCCATGCCGTCAATAGTTTCCAAATCCTATTTCCAATGGTGGTTCCATGAAATGTGGAGGGCATTGTGAAAATGTGTGTCTCCAAATTGGTGACTACCACCTGAAATCTCATATGTTTTCTATCGACATGGGTGGTTGTGACATTGTGTTGGGTGAAGACTAGCTAAGAACTTTGGGTCCCATTCTCATGGATTTTAAGGAATTAACCATGAAATTAGACCAAAAGGGCCACCAATATAAGTTCCAAGGAATCATTGTTGGTTCACCTGAGATCAGTAGTTCCCATCGCATGGAAAAGCTTCTCAAAAAAGGTCATTCTGGTGTTATTACCAACTCTATTCCATACAAGAAACAGAGACACCCTCGGTGCTGCAAGACCTCCAAGCCATCCTTTATAAACATCAAGTGGTATTTTCCACTCCCCAAGGACTCCCTCCTTCCTATGGTTTTCATGATCATTCCATTCCCCTTGTACCTGGAAGCCTTCCTCCCAATATATGTTTGTATCATCACCCCTTTTCCCAAAAAAATGAAATTGAGAAAATGGTCTAGGAAGTCCTTAATGCAAGCGTTATTCGCCCTAGTACGAGCCCCTACTCTTCTCCTATGGTCATGGTCCTTAAGAAAGAAGGTTCTTGGCAAATGTGTCCTAACTTCATGCCCTCAAAAAACTTACCATTAAAGACAAATTTCCCATTCCTGTCATTGATGACCTCCTGCATGAATTGAGTGGTGCCCAATTCATTACTAAACTTGATCTTCGTTGAGGCTACCACCATATACGTATGAAAGAGGCATACATTCCAAAGACTGCCTTTAGAACTCATGAGGGCCACTATGATTGTTTTTCATGCCCTTTGGCTTGTGTAATTCCCCCTCCACCTTCCAAAGCCTCATGAATCATGTCGTCCATCCTTTTCTATGCCATTTTGTCTTAGTTTTCTTTGATTATATCCTCATATATAGAAAAACCTAGACAGACCATCTTTCTCATGTGGATCGAGTTCTCCATCTACTCTCTCAGCACCAACATTTCCTAAAACAATCTAAATGTGATTTTGGCACCTCAAAAGTAGAGTACTTGGGTCATGTGGTTGGCAAGGATGGCGTCAGGGTGGATTCTAAAAAGATTGAATCTATGCAAGACTGGCCTCCCCCAAATACTCTCAAAAGCTTGTGTGGATTTTTGGGCTTAATAGGTTATTACCGCAAGTTTGTTAAGAATTATGGAAAGATTGCAGCACCTCTCACTGCTCTCCTAAAAAATAACTCTTTCACTTGGACCCCAGTTGCTGCTCAAGCTTTTCAAACCTTGAATATGGCCATGTGCACCACTCCAGTCCTGACCCTTCCTGATTTCAAAAAGACATTTGTCTTTGAATGTGATGCTTCCAGGAAAGGAATTGGTGTTGTCCTTATGCAAGAGGGTCAGCCTTTGGCCTTCACCAGCAAGAAACTATCTAAAAGAAATATGGGCAAATAAATCTATGAAAAGGAAATGTTGGCTATTATGCATTTTGTTGATCTGTGGCGCCCTTATCTATTGGCGCAACGCTTCCAAATTAATACAAACCATCAAAGCCTCAAGTATTTTTTGTAACAACGCATTTCCTCCCCGGAGCAACAAAAATGGGTGAGTAAGCTCTTTGGATATGATTATGAGATCATTTACAAGAAAGGAAAAGACAATGTGGTTGCAGATGCACTTTCCCAAAAATATGAAGACGAAGGATCCCTCTTTTCTCTTTCCTTTATTGTACTAGATTGGCTCTAAGTTGTTCACTAGGAATGGATACAAGATCCCAAAAGTTTGCATCTGATCCAAAAATTGCAGTCCAATGCTCCAGCTTCCCCAGGGTACTCTTGGATCCATGATGAGCTTTGATACAAAGGCTATTTGTATTTAAGTAAACAATCAAAGTTTAAATCCACAGTACTTTCTGAGCTTCATGCTACACCCACAGGGGGGCACTGAGGGTTCACCAAAACCTATGACAACGTCAAACGTTCTTTTTTCTAAGATGGTATGAAACAGGACATGCGTAATTTTGTCATTGATTGTGATGTGTGTCAACACAACAAGGGAGAAAGAGTCAAATATTCCGGCACAATACAACCGCTTCCGATTCCACCTGCTATTTGGAGGGATATCTCTATGGATTTTATTACAAGCTTACCCAAATCAGGAAATAAATCAGTCATCATGGTGGTTTTTGATCACCTTTCCAATAATGCTCATTTATGCACTCTTCAACACCCGTTTACAGCATCCATGGTGGTTCAAATTTTCATGGACCAGGTCTTCAATATTCATGGCATGTCGCACTCTATTGTTTCTGATCACGACCCAACTTTCACAAGCAATTTTTGGCAAGAACTGTTCAATATACAAGGCACCCAATTTCATCTTAGCATAGCTTATCATCCCTAGACTGATGGTCAAATGGAAGTTGTCAATAAGTGTTTGCAAACATATTTGAGGTGTTTTGCCTCAGAAAAGCAAAATCAGTGGGCTCAATGGTTACCCCTAGTTGAATGGTGGTACAACACTTCATACCATATAGCTACACGCATGACTCCTTTTGAAGCAGTATATGGATAGAAGCCACCTTCGATTCTCTCATACCTACCTGGTGTCTCGAAGGTCCAGGCAGTTGACCAAACACTTACAGTTCGAGAGGCTATTCTCCGTACCCTCAAAGATATTTTTTTCATGGCACAGAATCGCATGAAGCAACAGGAAAATCAAGGTCGCTCTGAACGTCAATTTGCAGAAGGGGATCAGGTGTTTCTTCGATTACAACCTTACAAGAAAAATTCCCTCAAGGCCGAGAATTTTCAGAAGCTAGCGCCCAAATTTTATGGTCCTTATACCATTCTCAAGTGTGTGGGAAAGGTGGCCTATCAGTTAGATTTTCCCAGTCATTTGAAGCTACATCTTGTTTTTCATGTTTCATTCTTAAAGAAGGTGATTGGAACTAAGTGCCAAATTCAAACCAACCTTCCCAAGTTAGCCGAAGAAGGATCCATTTGGCTACAACCACAAGTAGTTTTGGACTAGTGTGAGATTTTCCTACGTGAGAGAACCATCAAGGAAGTGTTAGTCAAGTGGAAAGATACAACTCTAGCAGATGCCACTTGGGAACCAACTACCATTCTACAACAATTTCCACATCTCAAGCCTTTAAGAAAAGGTTATTTTTAAGGGGGAGGACATGTTAGGGTCCTAACCTGTACATAGATAGAACAATATATTTGGATGTAATAAAGGTCAATATTAATAAGGCCTTGCAATAAAATAGAATAAGTCGAATGTAAGAAGACCTAATAGAATCCTCTGCTTCTAGAAGGATCTTCCTCTAGATGCGTCTTTTGATAGACATATTTAGTATAAATAGGAGTTGAGGGTATGAGAACCCTAGCTTGGATATTATTGTAATAGAGCTCTGCTCAACTAGAGGTTTCCCCCTCGAAGAGGCCCATGAACATTTCTTTCAAAATCAAAGTGTTATTTCTATTGTTTTTCTTATATCATTTCAGTGCTATGGTGGTGATTGTTCTGGTTATATTGTTGTTATTCTGCCATTTCTAGCATTTTATTTATGTTCTGCATACTTTTTATATCTGGTATATTACACATACTCCAACAATTTGACAATACATTCCCCTCTTTTCCCTTCACTATCTGGTTGGACCAAAATCTCTTTGACACTACTGCTAGGAACATAGGATGTTATATTAGTCTGCAACACATACACCCTGAAGGATTTCAATGATTTGACCAATGCATCAGCCTGTTTTTCTAATATTTCATACTTCATCTCATCATCTCGAAGGGATTTACTAAAAAAGGCTATGGGTTTTTCATGCCCTTCTTCATTCTTTTGTAGTAGCACAACAACAAAGGTTTCCTCGAAAAAAAAAATAAAAATTATTTGGCATAGTCAGGGATGACTAATACATGGGCTTCAATCAAATCTTGTTTGATCCTTTGGAATGTTGATTTTTCCTCCTATGACCACATGATAACAACATCTTTTTTCAACATGTTGGTGATAGGCCTTATTATTTCAGCAAATTTTGGCACAAAGCACCTCAAAAAATCTATTCTTCCTATAAAATATTGAATAGAGTTCTTGTTTCTAGCAATTTCAATTTTTTGAATGGCCTCCACTCTCTTAGGGTCACTTTTTATACCCCCTATTGATATGATGTGGCCAAGGAGTTTACCTTTTGGCATAGAAAAGTGGGACTTCTTAGGATTCAAAGAGATCCCATACCTTTTGCATTTTCGGAAAATCTGCTTAACGTGTTGTAAATGCTCCTCATTTGATTTGGAGAAATTGGTGATGTCATCTAAATATATAACCATAAATTTATATTTTTTCACCTTCTTGATATATAGAGATACTCGAGAATTCTTCTATGGTCTACAAAAAAATTTGTAGATCCATGTCATCACTAAATACCTATCAATGCTTATGTTGTCTCATATGGCTATCCTGTGTCTGACTTCCACCTGATACTTGATATTTGGGCCAATGGGAGGTCTGAAGGTGTTGGAAATCAATGCCAAAGAATCTTCCTTTTGATTTTCCTCTCTAGGGATGAAGGAAATATTAAATGCTAGAAAAGAGTTATCAACCAGGTCCCACACCTCATTCCTATATTGTTTGAGCCTCTATTGTTTAGCTTGATAGATGTTCTTGACTTGATTTATGATTAGCTCAGAATCACCAAAGACTTCCAAAATTTCAATGGCCATGTCTTTAGCAGCGCTCAATCCAAGAACTAGAGCTTCATACTCAGCTATATTGTTAGTAGTCTCAAATTCCAGCTTATAAGAGAGCGTTGTAACCTCATGTGCAGGGGAAATGAGTACTATACCAGCCCCAGAACCTTCTTTTGATGAATATCCATCAAAATACATCTTCCACACTTTGTTTTGTTGATCTATTAAAGGATGAGTTTTTCATTTGGTGACTGTAATTTATGGTTCATCACCATTTAGATGAAAAAAAGATGAGCCAATCTCATCCTCAATAACATAAATTGGGTGATTTCTTGGATTATGATGGCCACTGACAATATAAGCCAATTTGACCTCTCTATATAGCCTCTTGTACTCTCCTCTGAAAAAATATATGGTGGCATATGTGAGGTCCATTTGTAATGATCCCCCAACCTTCTTGTCCCACATCCTGGACAAAAGCATAACAAACTTGGGGGGAATGCCAACCACCCATCAATACGCTTTTCATTGGTAATTATGCCAAAGAAACAACCATATCTTTTATTAATCCCAAAAATTTGAATTTTTTGGAGTTAAATGAGTAAAGGTCTTGATAGGGTTTGGTGATATCCAGACCTAGTTCCTCCATAACATCTGTAGGCATGAAATTGTGTGAGGCACCTGATTCCATGAGATAGTTATGTAGGATCTTGTCATTGACATTTAGAGATATGTATAATGGTGGAGAAGCATCAGATCCATCCTCAATGTGTGGGCCCATATTAATGGTTGGGTTCTCATCATATAGACTAATTACATTAGAAGTTACAATAGAAGTAGGTGGCTGCAGAACCTTCATAAAGGATTGTTTGAAAGGCTCATTTTTCAAAAATTCTGACAGAGGTATAGGGATCTTTATCTTTCTCAACTCATGCTCTAGGATGAAATATTCTTGTATCCTCTCAACTTCCTTTACTTCAGGGACATAAGGTTTAAATGGAGGAGGTTGGTGAGCTTTAGCCATTTCACCCTTGCTTGGATTTGACTTGGGAGGAACCTCTATTTTTTTGTTCTAATAATAGGTGGTGGCTTTAGGAGCGCATGTTTTAGGCCTCTAGTCATATTTATTTTGGGTATGGCATTGAATAAATCCCTCTTCCCCTATCTCAACATCCAAATGATTTGAAAGATGGGCTACCTCATACTCTTTCTGCGTTAAGTGACTAGTGGGAAATATGTTTCATTGAAAAGTACAACAACATCATCCATAACATCACTGTTTTCATCCATCTCCTCAATCTGATTTTCTTGGAAATGAGGCACTACTCTTTGGTCATCAACATTCCTCCTCTCTCTCTACATTATATAACGGGAATCATTCAGCCTTCTAAACTAGTTGGGGTTTTTTTTCCCAACCCCTTGAAAATCTTGGTTTGGTTGTTTAGATTCCCATTTCATCTTAGCTATCTCAGATGTCATATACTTCAATTTTTTGGTCATTTCATCAAGTTTTGGATCAGATGTGGCTGGGTTAGAGGAGGCAGAGGAATCCTCTCTCTGTTTATTATTTTCTTTTTCAGATCTGGTCTTTAACTTGTCTGATGCCAAGATGTTAGATTCAACTTCAACGGTTTCTTCTTGCATCGATAGTAAGGTAACATATCTTCTCTCCCTCAAAATAAGATAAACTTTTGCATCAAATGATTTGTCATAAGTGATCTTGGAAGAGGCTTCAGTTGGTTTTATCTCATTTGGGATCCTACCATACATCTTATTAAATCTCTTGGTGAAGTCCAAAATAGACTCACCATTCTTTCTCTTAAGGGCCCCAAACTCAGTGATGTAATATAGATAATCCCTTATATCCCCCAATTGATTTATGAAAGCCTCATATAACACATCAATATCTACAATGGAGGTTGGAGGGAGGCCCCAAAACTATTTTATTACCTCCCCATCAAGGCTTTGTACAAACAACCTCATCCACACATCTACATAGTCAATGTTAAAGTTGTCTACAAAACTGTAGAAGGATACCAAATGTACCTCAGATGTGACATCCCCTTACCCATTATATTTGGAAAAATATTTCATGTAATATGTGGTTGGGAGTGCATGTAAGCCTACAGGTAGAACTAGGGGTGCATATCTGGAAGCAATTATGGAATCCATCCTATTAAGAACCATTGTTTGGGCAATAAGAATTTGAATGTTGATTGGAGATACAGGGGTGGATGTTGGACTAGATGATGAAGTAGAGGAAGGATTTGAAGGTGTCTGCGGTTCCTTGGAATTGTGATTATCAGGGATAGCAAATTCAAGCTGCTTGTGATGATGAAGAACAATATATTCCTGAGGTGAAACTTTACCCTTGAGGGGTGAGGTATATATATGATATAAGGTGGATTTTCTTAGTTTTATTTCTAGCTCAGAGACTACTTCATCCTTCTCAGGGTTAGGATGAGCCTTAGTGGCTCTGGTGTGTTCAGATTTGTATTTCTTGAGTCCTTTTGAAATTAACTATGTGGAGTCGCCAGGTGAAAGATGGTTGTCTCAATGTGTATGATCTGTGTTCACCATCAAAGGTTAGATTTGATCGTTGTCGTTCTCCTAGGGAAAGATATTTCGTTACTCTGTTCCCCAGCAATGGTTCCATAATATGTTGGTCGTAAAGTCTGCACCTGACTGCTAAAAGGCAGAGCTAGGCCACCTCAAGTTATGAATGGTTGATTTTTTTATTAATGGGTCAGTTAGAGGGTTTGTTTATCAAGACATGAGCATGGTTTGGTAGGCCAAATGACATGGAAGAGATTCCTCCTTGGCTGATGGCACACTAAGGATAGATAAGTTAGACAGTAAAGGTAAGAGTCAAATAAAAACAACAAACCATTGAATGAACAATCTGTTGCTAGAAGTTTAAGTCTTAAAATGTCATTTCAAGCATTAAACATGTACCAAAAACACGGTTATTCCCACAGGTTGTAATAAAAACAAATATTCATCAAAGCATAGTTGTTATCACAGGTTTCATACTAATAAATACAAGTTATACAGTAGCTGAAGGAAAAGAAATGTACTTCGTACAAATCAAAATTGTATTCAAGATAAGAACCACATACAAATTTGGAAACAAACACATTGTCATCAATAGTATCTTCACTAGGTAGAGAGATTTAATCAATGCACAGAATGGGTCCAACCAGTTGTTGTATTCATTGTTTTCTCCCAAAAATCGAACCCTCAAAACATACAAAAACTGCTTATTTATCAGAGTTGCAAAGGCTCTTGTCCATCTAGGACTAAGCCTTAACTCTACACTACAAGTTGTAAAACAACTTATTAACTTAACTAGAAACTGTTGGAGTATAGTAATGTATACTTCACACTTGACTTAATAAAAAAGAATGGTTCTTATCACACATAAAAGACCATTTATTATAATTTAAACTAAAAGAGTCTTGAACTAAACAATTAAAAATTGCTACTAGCAATGAAAATGGATTGATGCATGCACTGGAATGAACTGAAATTTTACAGAAAATGAATAGGAGTGATAGAAGTGAGTTATGCATTGATCACTTGCATGCATGTGCGCTTTTGGAGGCCACTGGAGATAATTGAATGTATTGGCAGTGTTTTTTCCCCATTCCTGGTTTGGGGTTGTAGGGTCCAGATTCTGGAAATTTTTTTCTATACCTGTTGGCTATCGTTGAACTATTTCTAGATGAGAAATATGATGATGTGGACTGGCTCGACATTCCTTGGTTTGGTACCCTTTTCAAAAAATTTAAAATGTGGCATAAATATGGGTGAGCCAGTTTGGAATTCCAGCATTCGGGAGCTTCAAAGCATAGAGTATACATATCCTCCAGAGGACATAACCCCCAAACTCATTATCCAGTTCTAATCACTTATTAACCTGAGATTACTTTAACATTTATCATTTAAGGACTTTGGGACTCGTGCTCTTTGACGGTTCGAGAGTTTTTATTTTTCAATGTTGTGCTTGGAAATATCCCAGAGGACAATCCCCTGAATTTGACGTGGTGTCCTAACGTCACATCACTGACGTGTCACATAAAGGAGGGTGACACATGTCACTTGAAATAGTGCAGATGAAAAACCCAAATGTGCTTAAAATAAGTGACACATGTCTCAACTGATGGATTCGACGTGTCATGATAGAAGAGTACCACGCATCTCCAACTTTTCAACACTTCAATGATTTGCATTCTCTCTGGGTTGGAATCTCCTGAAGTGACAATCTCTCGGAGTCATTAATTCATGATTAGTGCTAATTGATTTAGGATTGAGACATATTTACCCTTAAATACTTCAGTAGTTCAACATTCGGTACTTCGGGAGACCATGCCTACTATTGATATAAATCTCCCAAAGGACAATATCCTGGAGCTAACATGGCGGATGACATCATGGCCGATGATGTGTCATGAAAAGAATGGTGACACATGTCACCTGGAATGGAGAAAATGGCGTGCTGAAAATGCTTGAAATGTGTGCCACATGTCATGATCAATTTATGCCACATGTTAGCATGGATGAATGCTATGTGTCAGCATAGATGAGCGCTATGTGTCTTCGGATCTAGTGGGTTTAGGGCTTTCAAACGCAAAGTTTGTATAACTCCTAGAGAATCGAACTAGCGAAGTGATGTGGAACTTCGGCGATTCATCTCTTCAGCTGATCGACACATCAACTCTTCGGATCTGACATTTCCATGACATCATTGTCATTGATCGATAATTCGGGTATTTAGATCTGATGTGTCCATAATGCCACTGTCATTTATTGACACTTCGGCACTTCATATTTAGCATGTCCATGACGACATTGTCGCTGATGTGTCTGCATGAAGAGAGTGACACATGTCACCCAGAAATGGGCAGATGGCGTAACCAAAGGTGTCTGAAATGAGTGCCACATGTCTTCTCTGATGAATTCCATGTGTCAATTCTAGATGAATTCCACATGGCTCCGACGTTTTGGTGCTCGGGAGTTTTTGAGTGCTAAGTGCGGAGACTTCCCACATGGTTGATCACCGAAGCGATGTGGTGGTTCGACGTTAAGGAGTTTTTTACAAAGACAAACTATGACATTTCAGTGCCGAAGTCATGGAGTGGCTTATGTAACTCTGTGATTAAACCTCACTCAATTTCTAGAACCCCAAATGTTTGAGAGCAGTTGATTTGATTGGCCTATTGGATCTCTACCATTGAAATTTAACCTGTCTATTTTCACAATCCAGGCTCGAAAATGACTGCTCTAAATTGTTGCATTATGTTCACAGGCATTCCCTATGCACACAAAATACTTTATGGACCTTCTTCACACTCAATAAATGGAAAACATGATGACAAGTATTTTGAACCAAATCATGACATGGAATTATCCTTCAAGAAAACATAAACAATTTCTGCAAAGAATCAATCAAGAAAGATAACGATAAAAATCCAAGTCATTTAGTAATGGGAAATGACTTATCCAACCAGAAGAGGAATAATTTTGATGAATGCATAGGGAAAATAGGCAGGAGAGTTAGGGATGCATACTTAGGTCTCAACAATGAGTATGTCAATTGAAATTTTGAAGAATACCTACTTCAATCTAGCATTGAATGGAAGCGGTCGATTCCTCACACACCTCACCATAATGGATTTATAGAACAAAAGAAACAGATGTTATTCGAAATGACTAGATGTGTTCTGCAAGTCAAAATCCTACCTCCTCACTTCTGGGTTGAAGTGGTGTATTGTGCTAATTATTTTCTCAATCACATATTTACTTGAGTTGTTCCTTCCATGACTCTAATAAAAAAATGGTATGTGAAGAAGCCTTATGTTGGCCACCTCTGTGTGTTTGGATGTGTTTCCTAGGCCCACATTCCTAATGATTTTCAAAATAAGTTGGATGAAAATTTTCATGCTTGCATCATGATGATACTTTGAAGAGTCGAAATCCTATCGACTATTTGATCCTATCAAATGGAAAATTATTTTCCAACGTAATGTTTGGTTTGATGAAAATTTTTCTAGAGTTAAGTTTTTGAATTCCTCCTATGGATTGCTACAAGATGATCATTTTGATGTTGTCTTGGACACTGGTTCTCCTACTCCTCTCTCCAATCCATCGATTGGTCTGTTGAACATTCTTCCTATTTCTAATTGATTGTCGACCTCTAAGTCACCTAGTTTGATTTCTTATGGTTTAATTGGTCCACCAGTTGAAGACCCTATGACTTTTGATCGACCTGATGAAGTGAACCATAGTTCACCTATTTCTTGTCAACCCCAATGGGATGTCAAGACAATAGAAGATTCTAGAGCTAATGTCGAATATGCATCTTGCAGATGACAGAATTGAAGTCAGAAGCAACATGTCAGGGTTTTCTTGATGACTCGTGTCCTTGAAACTTGTAATCGTGTTACATACTCATACGTCAAAGGCCAATGTGAACGAGAGAAAGAAATGAAAACTGAAATTGATTCTTTGTCAAAGAATCAAACTTGGGATTTGGTTCCTTGACCGTATGGAAAGAACATTATGAAGTGTCGATGGATTTACAGGACCAAATTTACCTTTGAAGGTTTTGTTGAGTGACATAAATCATGCCTCATTTCCAAGGTATTTTCTTAGTAATAAGGCATCGACTACACTAAAAAAATTTCCCCAATTGCAAAGACGAACTTTGCTCGACTTATTATTTCCCTTACTACTCGCTTTGGATGGTAGATCCATTAGATGGATGTGAACAGTGCTTTCCTTCATGGATACCTTTCTGAAGAAATTTACATGGAATAACCACCTGGTTTTTTGACATATTCCAATTTGTTATGTCGGTTCAAGAATTCACTTTATGGTTTTAAGTAGGATCCTCGGGCCTGGTACACTAAGCTAGACAATTTATTTCTTCAACTTATTTTCGTGTCAATATCAACACAGGATGTATGTTCTCCACTCCAATGGAGAAACTCTAATTATTGTTGTATATGTTGATGACTCGATCATTGTCAAAAATAATAATATTGTCATATTTAGATTGAAGAAACAACTTGTTGAATCCTTTGATATGAATCTACATTATTTTTGGGTTCTTCAAGTATTAACACATTGTGATGGTTTTTTCATTTCTTAATCTAAATATGTAATGGATTTGTTGATACATTTTAAGATGGATTATTGCAAGCCTTGTTCCACTCCCTTTCAGTCTTGAGTGAATCTTACTAAAACCTATCAAACACTCGCTATTGATGCTACTCTTTATCGAAAATTGGTTGACAAACTTATTTATATTTCTCATAGTTGACTTGATATATCCTTTTCTATTAGTGTGGTTTCTCAATTCATTCAGGATCCCATAGAAATCCACTCGAAGAAAGTCAAACAAATTGTTAATTATCTAAAGGGTACCACTCATTTTGGTATCAAATATTGTCATAGTTTAGATTCGTTAGTCGCCTTCACCGACTTTGACTGGGTTGGTGATGGTGATAATCATAAGTCTACTTCTACGTACATGTTTCACTATAGCAGTATTGGACCTTTGGTGTGGTCATGCAAGAAGAAGAAGGTATTATTCTTGTCAACTACAAAGGAGAAATGTCATGGAGCCGTTCAATCATATACTTTGCCTCACTTTTGGGAGAACTTGGAATTCTCATTCAGACCTCGACTATCATCTACTATGATAATAAAATATCCATACAGGTTTCTAACAATCTTGTTGATCACAATAAGATGAAGCATATTGAGCTTAATGCTTATGACTTCAGGCAGTTAGTTCATGAAAACATTGTTTCTCTTGAATATTTCCCCACCAAAGATCAAGTTGTTGATATATTCACCAAACCTTTAATTGGAGCTATATTTATCAATATTCTCACTTTGCTTGGGCTTCATGAAGCTCCAATTATGGGGGGTGTTCTAGTTATGTAATTTCACCTCCTGAAACTCCAGAGTTGTGTGTTGATCGAGGGGTGATGGGAAATCAAGAATTGATGGCTCAACACACATCTAATTAGTTCAGGAGATCAAGAGGTCGACCCTCATCTGGATATAGTCAGTCGAATGATTGACCAACACACCATACTAGTTAGTTGGGTAATCAACATGCCTATTAGTCAGACACTCAACCAGTAGTCGAAGATATTCAGGCAGTGTATTGACCAACCCAACAATCGACTACGAGTTGGATGGATAGTCAATCGGGTTGAGTCCTATTGAGCCAACTTCACAAAGTAGATTTTTTGGAGTCAACTCAAACCGCCGACAGTTATACAGGGAAAAGATATTTCAAATTCTATGGGATTCAGCTAGATCTTGAGACTATAAAAGAGGACCCTTTCGGTCATTATCAACATGATTAATGTGAAGTGATATTGCACAACATATCATGCATATCAAGATGTGAAATATGCACTGTGATGTTTTGATCACAATACACTTGGCTTAGGTGTTGTAACGATGTCTTTAGATGCCACCTCTTTGTTGGACATGGTGTTATGGTGTTGGAATTGATGTCAAAGAGGGTCAATATGGTCATCGTTATCAATGGAAAATATGGTATTTCCATTGAGACAACCCATGCATTATCAAAATATTATTGTGCAGTCGTTGTCTTCTCCCCAAGACTACAACTCTGTTAAATTCATGTGTGATCTTGATTACATGCATTCATATTAATCTCTATATATCTGGAACAAAGAATGAAATATGTGATTGTTTAGTCTGAGAATATTAATTGTTTGGGAAGGGTAAATTTGTGATCATATAAACCCAATTGAATATCTTTGTATATTACGTAATTTGGACTGCATGGTAAATGTGAGTAAAGGGGGATATTTTTCAATAAAAGTTTCATTGATGTTAACGGTTAGAAAATGGATTAAATATAAATGTGACCTTGGTATCATTTTAATAAATACAAAAGTGAAAAGTTAAGTGGGAATGGATTTTAAGTAAAAATAAAGTGAATTTAATTAAAACAAAAGTTGAAAATTTAGGTGGAAGTGGAGTTTACTTAAAAGAGGAGTAAATATGAAAGTGTATTAAAGAAAAAGGTAAAATTGAAGTGGAGTTAAAGAAAAAGGTAAAAGTGAAGTGGAATTAAAGAAAAAGGGTAAACATGAAAGAACACATGGTGTGTGCACATGGTCTTTGCAAACCATGGTGGTATTTACCCATGGTAAGGTAAAAAGTGAATTAAAAAATAAAAAAATGGAAAAATCAGTTACTATTTAATAAAAGTCGTGACAGAACATGATTGTTCATATAAAGCTTATGTAAAAGTATAAATAAAGAAGAGGGTTATGAGAAAAAAAATATATGTGGGTAAAAAAGTAATAGCTCATAAGCATATAATTTGAGGTGTGAAAATAAAACATCATTCAAGAGCAACAATAATATACTGGCAAAAGATTAGATCTGGCATTTAAAAAAGTAGATTCAACAAAAGAAGAAGTAAATAACACAAAGCAAATTTTGTGAAGATAGAAGCAACAAAAGTGACTCAATGATTTAATAAGAGGATCTAAACAAAAGAAGAGTCCAAAGGAAGTGTAATGAACCCTTCGTAATACAATACATTAACATTTACAAATATTTTCTCATAATCTCACAACATAAAAAGTTATAAAAACAACATCATTGTTATCCGTCGATCTACTACATCCCCATATAACAAAGGATGTCTAACCTACCAACCTACCAGCAAGGTTAGGACCTCCAAGACACATAATCAATGCTCAATTCTAGGATTCATCCAATTGATTTTGACCATTTAAGGCCTCAAGATTGGTGACTATTCTAAGGAACAAGGAGATATCTAATTCTCTTAACCAAATGTAACAATTCTTTGACAACTCACAACACAAAGTAATTGAACACAAAGAAGTAAATTTATAAAAACATCCATGTAAAGAATCAAACAAATTACTATAAAAGTTCACTTAAATATGAAGCTAAATCAACCAATCACTTTTGTAATCAACCACGAGGATCAATTATAAAATTTAACAATTAAATTACTTTAACATCCTACTAGTTTTGTGAATTGCTCCCATAAGAGATTGAATCCAAGATATCATTCCCATAGAAGATAAATAATACACTAAAAACTCTAACCCAACAAAAATTCTTGGATCATCATTATTGAATCAACAATAAACCATAGTAAAGTAAAAGCATTTAATAATACCATACAATTCTTACATCTTACCATATTCTTACATAATACCATACAATTATTTTCAACCCAACAAAACTAGATACCACTGAAAGAATGTATTAAATTAGTGCGTGAAGGGAATTTATAATTCAAAATTTAGAAGTCACCTCTCCTTTCTTGGACGTAACCTTATTTGATTGAGATACTAATTTTTCATAGGATTAAGTATAATTATCTATATTTAATAAGTACTAGAAATATAAGTATCTACCTTGATTTAATAGCTCACGAATTTATCATTCAAAATAGAGAAAAGTTTACAAAGATCATGAATGGCATTTATCATGCTATGATATCTCATTAATTATGAAAGGAGAGATCCAGACCTATTCTCTTATCTAAACTACTGTGTTCCAAGGATAATAAAATTCTAGTAACAACACGCAAGTAATTTAATACAAAACTACTCAAAGAACAAGAATCCTATTAATGGGTAATTTTATTCATACATATGTCCACATTCTTCCAAATAAATTACAATAATTGATATGTAATTCCAGAACTAATACAATGTAAGAGAAGAAATGTGGGTATAGATCCTTTCTATACTGAAGACTTATTTAAATGAATTACAATAATGAAAACCATCACCAAATGATTACTATCAAACCCGGTGATGAGATATAGATGTTGAATCTAGCAAGAAGAATGATGGTAGTTTCTCTTGATCTTCGACTGAAACTTGCACAATGTTCCTTCCTTACTAACCAACATGACTTGACCAGTACCTCTCAGCCAATGCTAGGGGTACTCTTATTCCCCCTTAGCCCCCCGAGCTGCAAAGGGGCCACACACAAGAAACCAACAAACAATAGCTCCAAGGTTTGCCTTGCAAGGAATATCTTACACTTTTTCTTCAAGCTTGGTATCCCAAATATCACAAGTAAAACAAAGTCCACACATCTTCGGCAACATAACATTACTAATAATAAGTGATATCCATTTCCCTTCTACCCCATTTGATTTATAGAAAAATCCCCAATGACACGTGTCGTCATGCACAATTAATTATATTTTTAATTAATTTAATTAGGATTATTCACCCACACACTTGTCACACTCTCCCCATGTTGCACAAGTAATTACCATTTTTATTTTATTTAAAAAGCCAATTTCCCTCACATTCCCCAATTTGTTCCTATTTTCTCTCTTATTTTTTCCCTTGTTCCCCAAATTCTCATTTAATGAGTGTCTCCTAACTAGATATTAGTTAGAGTTGGATTAGGAGTCTTCTTCTAGTTAGACTAGTGGTAGGTTGACTCAAGATTATATTCCATGTGTACTCCTATTCTCTCATATTATTATTTCTTCTATTTTTAAAATTCAATTTATTAATTTCATGGACACATCTGCATTTTATCCAACTTTTAAATTTTATTCCCCTTTTTCCTAGAGTTTGATTATATTCTCAAATCTCTTAATTTATGTCATAATTCATTTAGTCATTTATTTAATTTAGGCATGGACTTAGTCTTACACTTAGGCCTAGATTTTTTTTAGGCTTTATAATTAATAATTTACTGTTTAATTAATTATTTTATTCTAACAATGTCTAATCATTTCAATGTTTTCTAGGCCACTTAGATTTATTGACTCAAGTTTTAATTACGTGACGTTCCCTTCAAGACACATATCCATGCTCCAAAGGTGTCACTCACCTTAGAATGGTTTTGTAAGTTTGTCTGATCCTTGGAGTCAACACTCCATTCCGCCGACCTTGTGAGAGACAAAGGGATTCTAAGGAATAAGGACTTTTCCTTATTGCGTGCCCTTTAGAAATATTCATGAGTGATTGTTTCAGTGCACCCTCATGACATTTTGGACCTCTTGATCTAGGTAATCGTTAACCTATAGTTCATACCACGAAGAGAGTTCTAGTAGATTGTGATAGGGACGCTGTCACACCTCTCCGTCAAATGTCTAGTTTATGTGCATGTCCCCTTTATTCCTTATGTGAGTGGGATTAACAAGCATCATCAATCCTACATCCACTGAAAAAAATAATGTCAATAATCCATAGATATAAATCATAATGTAATAAATCATTTGTCACATGTGTGTAAAATGAAATACTCAAACAAAATACAATCCAGTCCCTAACTCAATCTGGAGTCCAAGGAAGTCCATTGATGCCATTAACATTCATAACATGTCATGTGTCCTGCACACTCAGGAAACTCGTCAATAGCATCTTTCAATACATATACATCAAATTAACAATAAGTCACAATAAATCATCATCATCATATATAACCAATAATCGAAACGAAATCATAATATACCATAACCGGATCACTTGCACGTAAGTGTCCTCAAAGAATATGTCAATAAAAGTGTGCTCAATAGAGAAGGATGTTGCAGGAAGAAATTGAAGTTTGAAGATTAAAAATGCAGTGAGGGTGGAAGGGTGGACCAAGGGAGGATTAAAGTCCTCTACAGGTTGGAGTCTGAACAATAGGGAGTTGCAACTTCCTCAAATTGGTGCTTGAAAAATAGGAGATGGTTGTCTCCTTGAGTTGGTTCTCAAAACAAGAGATTGTTGTCTCCTTGAGTTGGTGCTCAAAAGAAGAGATTGGTGTCTCCTACAAGTTGTAGCTTGTAATTGAAAAGTAAACTTTATATAAATATATGAAAATAACATTTATGATTTTTCATGTTAAAATTTTGTGTACTATTCTTCTTTGTTGATCATTTGTTCTATTTAATAATATTAATGATTAAGTGGTGTTAAATATTGT
>ML785545.1:275116-302179 GCA_009831015.1 Picea engelmannii
AATATTCCAACACTCTGCTCTTCAAAATTCCCTTCTTCGATTATTTTTAGTACCGTGTTCTTTGTTTCGTGTCGTGTTCCACCTTGTTCCCCAATGATGTGCATACCAACTAAAAATTTCCTTGTAAAACCAAAGGGCCAAATTGTTAAAGTTGGCTATATGAATCTATATGCCCAAAGTTGGCTAAGGATACATAATTTAAGATTTAAGCTGTAAATTGATGAATGCATTATTTATAATCTGTTTGTACAATTAGCAGTGCATTTACAATCCAAAAAGGATGATTTTTTGAACAAAGATTCACAACATTTTGATGAATCAGAAGATAGTGGGTTATGATAGAAATCAAGGTCACGTTTTCATTTCTAGTCATAAAATACTCTGTTGTGCAAAAATAGGCAAGAGATGCCTAGTAAAACCCTCGAAATGCACAACATGTTTGTAAAAAGTAACCCAAGGTTGTATTATACCTTAGATTTGAGTTTTGTAAGTTGTTGGGGGTGTGTTGTATCGTAGCAGACCTATTCATTGTTTATTTTATAATTGCAAGTTTAAAAAATGTTGTTGTGCAAAAGTGGAAAAGTTTCCCTTGTAATTTGCAAGGTCAAAATTGTACTAAGTGACAAAATTAAAATGCACGCCCAAGATTCCTTGTAGATCCAAAAATTGTTTTATAAGTTTTAAGATGGATTTAGATAAATGGTGAATTTACCTATGCATCTAAAGTTCAATTGAAGAATATGAGAGGTTGTTTTCATGCACCTAGATTTGGGATTTCATGTAAATTTGAATGCAAAACTGTCTTGGAGTAAAAATGTACGTCATAGTTTCAGTTTTGAGCCAAATCGAATGGTTCAACTTGAATAAGGTGTATTTTGTGATTTTACACCCATCTATAACATTGTATTGGAATTATCAGACTTAAACCTACTTGATGTTCATAAAGGCCAAACATTTCCTTGTAAAATCAAAGGGCCAAATTGTTAAAGTTGGCTATATGAAACTACACGCCAAACATTATCTAAGGCTCCATAATTTAGGATTTAAGTTGTAAATTGATGATTACAATATTTATAACCTATTTGTATAATTAGTAGTGCATTTACAGTCCAAAAAGGATGATTTATATGCTAAAATATTCACGACATTTTGATGAATCAGAGGATGGTGGGTTATGAGAGAAACCAAGTCTAGTTTTGCATTTTTAGTCATAAAAGACTCTTTTGTGTAAAAATACGCAAGGGATTCCTAGTAAAACCCTCTAAATGTAAAACATGTTTGTAAAAAGTAACCCAAGTTTGTATTATACCTTAGATTTGGGTTCTGCAAGTTGTTGGGGGTGTGGTTTATCATAGTAGACCTATTCCTATTTTTTATTTTGTAATTGTAAGTTTAAAAAGGGTGGTTGTACAAAAGAGGAAAAGTTTTCCTTGTAATTTTCAAGGTTGAAATTGTACTAAGTGGAAAAATTAAAATGCATGCCTAAGCTTCCCTCTAGTTCCAAAAATTGTTTTATAAGTTGTAAGATGGAGTTAGATAAATGGTAAATTTAAATATGCATGTAAAGTTCAATTGAAGAACAAGAGAGGTTGATTCCATGCACTTGTATTTTGTATTTCTTGTAAATTTGAATATCTCAAAGTAAAATGCATGCCCTAGTCTCAATTTTGAGCCAAATTGAGTGGTTCAACTTGCATAAGGTGTAGTTAGGATTTCACACCTATCTATAACATTAAATTGGAATTTTCAGATAGAAACCTACCTGATGTGCATAAAGTATAAAAAATTCCTTTTAAAACCTATTGGCATAGGGGCATACCCAGGGTTCAATGCTACAACAACGCACCAACAAAATCCTAACTACTGACCCTTTTGGCAACACCTGTGAAGTAGATGAAGTCTCACCCGCGGTAGAGGCAGGGGTGGTTGCAAGACTCAAGTGTCTACAACCTTAGCTAGGACACAGATCTGTGATTATAATACTTAATACAACTCTTAGAACTGTTAGTTCCTTAATATGTAATCACTATTCACTTAGTTTATACAACAGAGCTTCGCAGTATTCACACCAATCTGCAGTAGTCAAGCATTTAGCATATACAAATGGATCAGAATGAGCATATCAAGCACTAAACATGACTATCTAGATCAGATCTAACATTCTCACATATAATAAGAACAAAGCATAAATAGATCTATCTAAACATATCATAGCACTTAGCATATAACATATGAACACATCAAGACAAAGAACAAAGCACAAAACATAGTGTTTACGTGGTTCACTTGCACCCTGGGGCTATGTCCACCAACTCTTCTTCTTTGTTGTATTCAATCAATCAGTTACAAGCACAGAGCCTCAAAACCCTTACTCCGCATAGGATATAAGATCTGTGCATCTTGCTAGATCCTTCTTCCTTGCGCTACAGTACAAATCCTTTTTACAGTCTCTCATAGGGACTTGCACTCGGCTCTGCAAGTCTTACACAAAATGCACAAAGCCTTGATCACACAGATTCAACTCTTGGCACTTAGCCTACATCACATAGATATATCATCCACTACTTCTCTATATGGTCTAGACATCTATATATACATACCAAATAGGCCTAAACATGGGTAAACCCATGGGTCGACATCCCAATCCTGTTACATAATCCCAAAAACCCAAAAAGGACCAAAAAGTGGGTTGAGGTCCCGTGATCTCCGCTTCATCTGGCACTCCATATTTGAAAGGATGTTGAAGTCCCAAAAAGAGTCAAATATGACCAAGTGTTCCTCAAAACTTGGTAAGGGGCCAACAGGCCCCCAAAACTCACCTGTGACTCATCCCGAATCACTCTGGTCTGATCAATTCCACCTCGAATGCCTCGATCTTGGCTCAAGCTACTTCAACCTACTGCAGTGCAACGACCTCTTGCTTAGTGAACTCCTAGATCACTGCGTCATTTATGGGCCCTTCCATGCGTTGTTCTGCGGTGATGACAACCTATTCAAGCTCGATTCCCTGGCTTTCAACTTCAGTGAACAATTGGCATGCCTTTTCTTGGATTGGTTGAAGTCATTGGGAGACTTCCATCACTTTACTTTGCAGTGTGTGTACCTGTTGTTGGGCAGTGCGTTGTTCTGCAAACCTCTTCATTCTTTCAACTGGGGTTAAGGCCTTTAGTTGCGCCTGTAGCGTATCTGCGTGTTGCTTTGCTTCTTGGAGTTGTGCCTCCAATGCCTGCAACTTTGGATTCTCTATGAGGTTCTCATAAGTCTGGGCGCTTCTTTCATTCCAAGGAAAAGGTTTTTAATCGGCCAACTGCGCTACGAACAGTTGCCTCCCTTAGATCTCTTATTTCTTGAGGAGTCTTGAGCATGGTACGAAGTTCCAGATCTACAATGCACTACTAAAGTTGTTGGATTACTTCTTCAAGTTGTGCCACCTGTTGTGGGACACGTTCTTCAATATTCACTTCTATGACCATCACAAAGCGAAGTACTTTGTGAACCCTTTCCTGTACTTCAAGTTTCTCTACTAGCAACTGTCCCTTGCTCTGTTGTAACTATGCTTTTTCATCATCCCACTTCGCTTGCAGGGAAATATTTTCCCATTATTCCTTACTCTGTTGTTCTACAAGTGCGCTGTGTACTTGTGTCAAAGCCTGGGTGGCTTGTGTTGTGTCTTCTTGAGCTCGTCGAAGGCGAGCTTCGACTTTATCAATGATCTGGTGTAATTGGGTGGGCTCATCACATGTTCCTACTATTCCAATTGTCAAGGGTGCAGTAGAAACTGCTCGGCTAGACTGGAGTGCCTGCTGCACTTCTTGAAGTTTTCCCTTGATTTGGCCAAATACCTCCTCCTGCTTCGCTTCTTGCTTCTCTGCGATCTCTAGTGAAGAATCATTCAGTACAGTGATTAAGAATTCGAAGTCATCCAGTGTGAGGGTATTCTTAAGCGTAGTCCAGGTAGCCTTAGTTTTCTTTTGGGATGAGGGATTTGGTGGGTTAATCTTCCTTTTATTAGAGGGATCCTCCTCCTCTCTAGGTGGAGTAACCTCACCTTTGTTTTGCCCAACTTCTGTGCCACCTAGTTCTTCACCATCACCTCCCTGCCCAGGTGAGATCGAAGTAGTCTTCGTGGATGTGCTATGGACATATTGAACTTCATCATACTTCTTAGTCTTTCTTGGTCCAAGTGTATCTGGCATAGCTTCAGGGCTTTCCACATCGGACATTTATGCGGGGTCTGCTACAACAAGGAGGTCCACAGACCATTCCTTGGTAATCTGCTCCAAGTCTTCTTCTGTCAACTTGTAGTACGAATGGAGTTGTTGTTTGTTCTCATCAGTGCACACTGTGATATAGGTGAAGTGGCGGTACGCACTGAATTTGATCAAAGGTCTAAACCTATGAAGTGTGTTTGGGGTGAGGCACGGTGTAGACTAGATTACATTCTTCAATTGGTTGTAATAGGCGTGGAAGACGGCATTGGACTACCACTGCTTGTTCATGTCGCCGGAGTACCACAACGTACATAACTTCGCGGCTAGTGGTTTGAAGGGTTCGATCTCTAGAAAAGTGTCACCTTTTGGTAGCTCCTAGGCGATGAAAGTGATTAGTATGAACAACCAACTAAAGTGAAACTCATACCCTTGGTCTTGCGCTTCTCTGCAATCAAGATCTAGCTGGTTTACAAGGTACTGCACCCAGTTCATCTGTAGTCCCTTGGTGCACTTCCCTGTGAGGTCAACTACAAATCCAGTCACTTGTGTTGGTCTCTTCTTGCGAACTATCTTTCCCCCGATCAGCCGACAGGAAAGGTGCACTGTGCCACTCTAGATAAAGGCTACCTTGTAGCCTCACGTACCTTTATCAACATCACCATAAGATTCTTTTATCCTCTACGACAGTGCTCGGTTTGAGGTCTTTCTAGGGTAAAACTCATGTGGGTCAGGGCCTTGCATACTAAGGCCTTTGATCTGATTGATCAAGGTCGGATCCACAGTGATGTGGTGGTCCAACCATAAGTATCCTCTGTGGTAGCAAGACAACAACAACTTGACACATGCATTGACTTCCTGGTGTCTGCCGAAGTGTGGGATCTTCATTACATTAAGCAGTGTGGACTGTGCGAGGTTCTACATCCATGACTGTGGGAAAATATTACAATTATTTCCTTTGGTCCTGGTTAAGTACTTATGCGGGGCTAACATGCTATAAACTTTACGATCTCCAAGGTTAAAATCACTAAATTTCAGTGCTGCGAGATTATCCCGGTCAACACAAACTACGCGCACCCATTTCGGAAGGTACGCAGTGATCAAAGTGTACTCGAAGTCTCGAGGTACACTATCACGGTTCATGGCACTGATTAGAGGTGGTAAGTAAGTAGGTAGAATGCGTGGGATAAGTTTGGCATTTGTGATGTCATCCCTGTGCTTGGTTTGTTTCTCATCGGTCGGTCGGGATGGACCAGTGTGAGCAATGGAAGGGGAGGCATGGGGTCCTCTCATTGATGATGCTTGGACTCCTGTAGATACTCCTCGCTCCGACACGACTCTCTCAGTCATTAAGTCAATCAAAAATTATTCAACTACTTTCTCAGTAGCGTTGATCTCGTCTGACATACAAGCTTGGGTCAACTAGATCAGGTGTGAAATGAATTCAGAGACTATAGTAAACAATATGGGAACAAGTAAATGATCACAGGGTGAAGTAATCTCAGGTTTCGGGCTCAAATTCTCACTTAGAAAAATTATTCTCGGTGCGTGGTGCAATGGACTAAGTAGAGAAATTTAGCAATGGTCTGCTTACAATGGGTATGAGGCTACATTAACTTATGTTATGTCCATTATGGCACTGTCTAATGATCTAGTGGTGAGCCATAAATGTTTTTTGACCCATTCAGAGTGGCAGTCGAACGATTATAATGGCTTCCAACAACTATATTACTTCGCCTCAGCGAAGTGGCATATGTCATTGTTCTGATATCCTGGCGAAGCTCCAATTCTGCAAAGTGTCTTGCTGCGAGGTACCCTCTGGGATATTCTGTAATTTTTCAAGCTTAGCCTTCTTTTTACTTAGATTTCTAGCCTTCTTTCCAGTGAGCTTCGTCTCGATGATTCTTTTCTCATTTTGATTCTTATTTTCCTTGGACATAGTCACTTCGTGCTGGTGAGATTCTCTCCTAGGGTTTAGGTATATCACTTCTTATTTATCTGGGGTAGAAATTTCAACCTTTTGTGTAGCTTTGGGCTCAACATATGGGCTTCTAGTGTTAGATGGCTTCGAGCGGTTCTCCTGTTCTTCTATTAACTATGCAATCCTTTTAGTCATGAAATCTTTTAACTCTTGTCTCTGTTGTTCTAAAACCTCTTCTTCTTCCTTCTTTCTGGCTTGATCTCTTTCAATCCAAGGTTTTCTGAGTAGCATAGTAAACGGGGCATTGTCCTCAATGAATTTGATAATCTCAAAGTGTTCTTTTGTCGAAGTTCCAATGACTGTCAGAGGTATCTGAGCGATTTTTCCACATAACATCATTAGTTTTCCTTTGAATAGTCCTATTCCTCTCAATGAGGGAATCATGGCAAGATTCCCTATAGCTTTCCAAGTTCTTTTTGGCATAATGTTCACTTGTGTTTCTTCATCAATAATACAGTCAATGTCGAAGTCCCCTATTCTTGCTTCGAATTGCTCCTTTTCTTTGAAGATCTCTGGTAATCGGACATCTTTATGTTCCTTCAGGGTTTCTTTCATCTGTATTAATACTTTCTCTGATTCTTGTTGGGGTTCTTCTATAGTCTTAGTCTCTTGATCTGCTTCAGGGTTTTCTTGCTCTATATTTAGCTTTTCAAGTCTAGCAATCATTCTAGGGCAATCCAGTACTTCATGGTCCATAGCCTTACAATAGAGGAAACTATGTTTTCTCCCAGGGAATTCCTTAGCAAGATGTCCTGGTCTTCTGCAACTGTAACAAAGAGTTAATCCTATATTTCTCTTCAATGATCCGTGTTATAGGATAAATCGGTATATGCAGACACTAACAGATATCCCTAGATCCACCTGGATCTAGAACAAAACAGGACAAGACATGACTCTTTCTCTAAGTTGCAGTCATTGAATCTACTACCAAGAAGGAATGAGTGACATACCTTTATATTGCTTCCTTGGGTCTCTGTTGTTCCTACTTCGCTCCGGTGCTCTTGTGAGATTGGGTCCAAGACAACACAAACCAACCAAAGTGAAGATAGCAAAGTATATTCAATGTCAACCTATGCATATGATCAAGGAGTTATGAAATAAAATAAGAGTGATTTTATGGGAAAGGGACATGTCGTTGTATTATATTAAATGAAAGTAGAAGATACAACCAAATCACCTTGATGTCACAAGCTTCCTTTCAGTGGTCCTTGGTTCCAACACACACACTTGCTCTACACTTGCATGAATAAGATCCAGTACAACTTGATAGACAAATAGAGTCTTCAAGCTTCAATCCAAACAAGGTTCTTCACACAACTCTTTCATCAATTCTCCATTCAATCTTGCTTAACCTCTTCCTTGAGAAACCCTTCATTATATAGGAGAAGGAGAGATGGTTAAAGGGATGAGGATGATCCCACTAAATCTGATAAGTCATTAGGATGACAACCATGCAAATGCCAACTCATTTTCTAGAAGATACTCTTCTAGAACCTTCGTAACTTCCTCTTCCTTTTAATCTTCAAAACAGGTTCACACCCTACCTATAGAGAAAACTGCGAACACCTCGTAGGCTAGGTATAGGGTTGCCTGCGAGAATCAAGATTCTTGCACCCTACAACATAGTCAGCCTGCGAACTCATCTTAAAAATATGTTTTGTGGAAGAAGACAACAGTCACTTTTCTCAAGAAAAAAGTCCTTATGAGAGCCTAAACACATAATTGTAGAGACATCACCAAAGTGACCAAAATAATGTGTAACAGAATGCCCCAAAAAGTATGAGGCTGGAACTTGTGATAGCTGAAATACTTTGTAAAATGCATGTGTGTGTCAGAAACAAGGATTGTAACTAATCAAAAAACTACAAACAATCAAGCATCTGCAGAATATAATACCAGTTCTGAGATAGGCATTCCCATGCTCAGACCACAAATGAATGAAATCATAAATGTAGGCCATGGCCACCAATCATACACTGTGGATCCATGTCGCCAAAATACCACATAGCCACCAAGAAAACACTGTGGTTTTATGTGTTTAGAAGATGCATATTAAGACATAGACACATGACATGGATCCATGTGTCAATGCAAATCATAAATACTCCAGTGCAGCCTGGGCCAAAAGATAAGACCCGGGGTCTTCAATCCTGTTGTCTGAAAAGTATGAATCTAACCATGTGATTACATGTGTCGAAGTCGAACATGGAAGAAACCACTCGATTACCGGTCATTGATGAAAACCGTTAACAAGTGCGAGGGAAATCACCATTGATATCAATGACTCCCAAGGTACCTAAGTACAATCCGAACAAATGTGAATAAAAGAGATGAAGTCGAAAATTCGGCGGAATCTCTCGCTCAGGGACCGATGATGTGAATCCATTATCGAAAGCGAAGAGACCTGCCATTAAGGCATGCAGGTTCTAAGGTACTAAATGATTTCTAAGTCTTATTCTCAGATAATGAGTTGGAGTCAACGGAAAAATACTCGTCATAGGAGGGCCTTGATGTATCCCCCATCAATGACACGAAATAAGTAACATATTTTGAGGGCAAGTCAAAGTACGAATATGATTTGAAACGGAAACAGGGAAGGCTGACATGGTAAGAATGGGAAACTGCAGATGGACGACTCAATGGAGGGCTTGTTTGGACTACTCTTGAACATATGAATGACACGACAATGGTCTTGGCAGCATTGACTCAAAGACGACCCAAGATATGACCTTGTAGTAAGTCAGATGAGAGACAAATGGATTTCCCAACCCAGATTCAAATGACAAATAGGGAGTGTCATGTTCAAGAGTGACACTTACTACTACTAATACAAATAGTGAAACATATCCCTTTCCCAAAATTTCCCCCACCATTTCTGGCAAGTACCTCTTTATTTTTACACAAGATTGAGGAGGATAACATATTCTTGTTGATGTATGCTCATCCTTCGGACAAGTCCCTCAAAGTATGTTTAACAAACCCTAAGAAGGAGTGGTTCGGTCCTGTAAGGGCCTTTCAATGTTTGTTTAATGAGTACAAAGATAGAAAACTCAGGCGTTTTTCATGTTTTGAGAGTCTGAAAAACACTTAAAGAGAAACTCTCCCAGTTCCTTTTTCATAAATTAGTTTGATGAGACCAAAAAAGTGATAAACTATCACCCATCGAACGTTTTCTTCAAATACTTTTACAAGAGTGAAAAGAACAAGATCACTCGGCAATATTTTCGTTTTATGGAGCGTGAAAAGAGATTAAAGGATACTCCCTTGTTTTCGTCGTTTTCGTGTTACCATAACGAGTACGAAAAGCCGACAAAAGTATACTCGGTTGAGTTCTCATGTATTTTCGAGCATGAGACCGAACGAAGACTGAGCTTGAGGTTTTCCTTACAAAACCCTAAAAAGGTACTCGTTCATGTGACGAATATGAAAAGGAGAAAAAATGCCCCTATATTGTCGTTTGGACTTCTAGGTAAGCTATCTGCAAAACACCATACTCACAAAACCATTAGGGTATTAGGTTTTTAGACAAAAGTAATAAAAATAATATAAAAATCAACGAAAAATAGTAAAAAGGTGAATAAATATGGGTAAAAAGGGCTTTTTACCAATTCATTGTTACTTTGCCAAAAACTTGTCCAACACACCTCCTTTTTTTCTCAAATTTCATTGGTCGATCGCGGGAGATACAAGTGATCACTTAGCAAACGGTTTTGGCCAATGAGTTAATCTCTTGATTTTTCAACTTTTCCATGGTTTACTTTCGATTTTTATTGGCAATTTAAGGGTTTTGAGTCCATTTTAGGGTCGGTAGGTGCGCTCAAGCATTCTCACAGGTGGGCCATTCAGGACCTGCGAGAATATAAGATTTTCGCAGGTGGGCTTCAGTGCACCTGCAAGAATCTCACACTGTGCAAAAAATTCACCTGGGAGGGCCGAAAAATAGATTTTTGTGTGTGGTTTTGCTCAATAAAAATTTGTTCAAGAGGTTAAAATGAGTTGTTGACTTCCTTCTCATGACTCAATTGTAGGTATTGATCATCACGATGTTGGAATGGAGGGAAAGGGAACATGAGGAGGATGATGTCATTGCCAAAAATGATCCGTGTACAGTTGCTACTCTCCAGGAGTGTGGGGTCTTAAAAAATTTTAGGATCCCGAGCATGAGAGCCCAACTCAGGTTGTTGGAGTACTTGGTCCACATGTGGGATGTGGAACAACAGGTATTTCATGTAGCGGTCCACACACTTTCGCTAGATATAGAGGATATCTATTTTCGGACGGGGTTGTCATGACATGGATCCCATGCAAATTTGACCAGAGGTAGGGGTGGTGGACTTCCTATGAGCGAGTATGTTCACCGACATTGTGTTCCTGAGGCAGAGAGAAGCAAGGTTAAGGTTGCCATTTGGGGGGTCTAATATTTGACCCTACAGACTATCTTGTTTACCATTGCATGCATGGCTGGGAGAGTGGCTCCACACATGGCTCTCCAGAGCTATTTCCAATATGCAATAAAGTGCATAGAGCCTCGGGTTTTTAACTTCTCCGATGCAGTTCTCCGTAGCATGAAAAGGAAACTGACCAAGTGTAGAATGGGTGACCTAAATAAGTTCAGGTACGGGTCAATTTTGGTGTCTTTATTCCTTGAGAGGGTCCCATTGTTGCGTCTACAGGTAGATTGGGGTTTACCGGCTCTGCAGGATCTGAGGATGTTGAGGTGGTGTAACCTCATGGCTCAGCACGTAGCAAGGCCTATAATCAAATATAATGATTCATGTTTTGACTGGTTAAGGCCCCAGATGTTGATGATCAATGACTATGCATATGCCGATTTTGATTTTCGAGGAGATCTGGATTTGGTCCTGCCTGAGGATGCTCAGTGGTGTGACTTAGGTGAGAAGTACACATTTTTTCCTTTTAAATGTTTTTGCAAATTTTATTATATAAAATGTTTTTATATTTTAGATCCAAGGACTAATAAAAAATTTCTTTTGACAACACAGATGTGGGGTTGTATCGACCACCAGGGACATCTCCCATTCATAGGCAAGGAGAAGTGGTTCTGGTGGTAAGATGGGATGTTGAGGACTACAAGATGATTGAACAGAACTTAGAGGGACTGACTACAGATGTCTCGGACATCACTATTGGAGAGAACCCGAGACATTGTCATCGCCATACTGTGGGAGTGTTTGAGTCTCTCAGTCGACTGCTCCGTAGGTTAGCCCGAGCAATTTATGTTATCACGAGTGTCATTCGTGATGCTATTTTGTGGAAGCTATGGGCTTCATATTTTGAGATTTTGATCTTTGGACATAAACATTTTGTAAAAACTTTTGATCGTTATATACATATATACGGCTTTTACCGGATTATTTTGTGTTGTATAATACATGTGATGTGTGATTGGTTCATAAATGTCCCAAATGTCTGTCTAACACATAATTAGCTAAAGCATCAGTCAATGTATTTAGACATCTAGGAATGTGTTGATATTCGATATAATCAAAATAATGTTACAAGAGGTGAATTCGTAAATATACCCATAATAAAGTAGGACTTTGGATAGCATAGATATTAATTAACTGTAGTACTACTAGCTGCGAATCAAATCGTATAACCAGGTGGTGGATACCAAGCAAAATAACATCAATCAACAATTCGATGATGGTGCTATATTCTGCAGTATTATTGGTCGCATGACCGAGGAAAACACCTTGTAGACTGATGAGTTTGTTTGTAGGTGCGTAAATTGCCCATGCAACAGAAGCTAAGTTCTTAGTACTACGACTAGCACCATTGGTGAAGCCAATGTGGGGTAGTGAAGACTCTGACATCTGGAAACCAAGTTCAATGCAAGGTAAGCGATCGAGGGTAGAAACCAATTAACAAAAAATCACACTAAAGTAACACACAAAAAGTATGATACAATAAAATACAAGCACTCATGCATAGATGATCTAAGGATAGTATTTCTTTAAGTAAATCCCATTTATGGGTTCAATCAAAGGGATACCATCATAGTGCACTAACTCGTAGGCTCCTTTTTCCAACACCCGTCTGACGATATAAGGACCTTGCCACATAGACACAAATTTTCCTGCTCCTAACAAATCCCGATCTTGTTCATAAAGGAGAACTAGATCTCCTTCAAAGAACATGCATGGTTTGACATGTTTATCATATTGAGCTTTGATGCATTTCTTTTGGGTTTTTATAATTAGGGTGGCATCGCGACGGGTTTCGTCTAGTTGCATAAAATACAACAAACATTCTTCTTCAGCGGAAGTGTTTGGGAGAAGTTCAAGGGTGAGATTTAGAGATGGTATCTCACATTCAATTGGTAAGATGGCTTCTATACCATAAACTAACTAGAAAGGTGAAAACCCAGTAGCAGACTTGACATATGTCCGGTAAGCCCACAATGTCGAAAACAACATTGTGTGCCAACTATTTTTGTGAATCCCTATCATTCATCGAAGCATGGTAATTAGGACTTTGTTTATTTCTTCAACCTGGCCATTGGTCTGCGGGTAATAAGGTGTTGAGTTTTCATGGCGAAGACCCAACTTTTCGGTGAGTTCGGACATCATAAAGTTTCTAAAGTGGCTACCGTGATCAGTAACGATAGCTTGAGGAACACCAAACTGAGCAATGATGTGATTGAATATGAATAGTGCTGCAGTCTTTCTGGTATTGTTGAATGTTGGCATCGCCTCGGCCCATTTCGTAAAATAATATATGGCTACAATAATGTATCCATGCCCCCCAGCCGAGTGAGGGTGACATGTCATGAAATCGATACCCCATTTCACAAAAGTTCCAATGGAGACTACAGGGTGTAGAGGAGCAGGGTGTGATCGTATTTTATTGTTGTAGGTTTGGCAAGCATGGAATTTTTGGAAAGAAATAATACAATCATTGAATAAAGAAGGCCAAAAATACCCAGCTCGTAAGATCTTCTGGGTAGTAGCATACACATACATGTGACCACCACATGCTCCAGAATGGCAGTCATTCAGGGATTTCTCGACTTTGTCAAATGTGAGGCAACATCGAAAAATGGAGTCAATCCCATGACGATAAAGAATATCACCAAGGATAATATACTGACAGGCTTGGTAACATATTCAACGACGGTCAATGCTAGACAAATTGGGCCAGAAATTCTGGGTCTGGAGATATATGATGATATTCCCATACCAAAGGTCATCGGAACTGATCATAAAAAGGGATTCATCGGGTAATTAATCCTCTACTACATTTTCCGTCTCAGAACAGGGAAGGTTGCATATCAATTCGACAAACACCAAGGATTTCTTGGACTTAGCGCGTTCGAATTCTATGTCAAACTCCTGGAGTATTATGATCCATTTGGAGTATTTTCCCCCTAGTAATTGGCGTGTAAGAATGTGTTGCATAGGGTTGTAGTTGGAAATCACAGTAGTCTTGCATAAAAGGATATAGTGCCGGAAATGTTGAACAACTTGGACGGCGGCCAAGGCCAGTTTTTCAACATGTAAATACTTGGTTTCGGTAGTCGTGAGACTCCGAATCAAATAGTAAATGACATGTTCATCATGAGAATCATCCTCCTGGACTAGAACCATAGCAATGGTAGAGTCTGAGGCTGCGAGATACAGGAAATAATCTCGACTGTAATCAGGTGGGAAAAGTAGTGGGGTACGGGTTAAGGTCAGTTTTAAAGTGTCGAAATCTTTGTGGGTAGTGGTATCCCATACAAATTCAGAACCTTTCTTGAGTAGTCGAGTAAAACCAAGAGTTAAATCAGCATAGTTTGGGATGAAATGACGTAGAATGTTTGCCTTCCCTTGCAAAATTTGTAGCTGGCAAAATGAGGAATGAGGAGGGAGATTGAGAACTGCCTTGAACTTCAAAGGATCTACCCTGATCCCTTGACGTGAAACAATAAAGCCTAGAAGTCGGTCAGATTCTACACAAAAAACACATTTGTGGGGATTCAAGCGTATATGGTAAAACCAACAGTGAAGGAAAATGGTGTGGAGGTGTGTTGGATGATCTACACGGCGCATGGAATGAGATGGTAAGTCATCGAGATATGGTTGCACAATGTGCTTTATATCATGAAATGCATAAGACATAGCACGTTGAAAAGTTGCGCCATCATTCTTTAAACTGAAGGAAAGTTTTCGGTAGGCGAAAGTGCCCCAAGGACAAATAAAAGAGGTCTTATGTTGGTCTGCAGGTACGATATTGATTTGATTATATCCAAAGAAACCATCCATCAGAGAGAAGATTTCACTTCCGGCACAATCGTCGACGATATGGTCAACGAAGGGGGTAGGAAAGTTGTCTTTAGGATAATTTTTATTAATGTTTCTATAATCAACGCACACGTGGATCATACCTTGTTTCTTGTTAACTGAAACAAGATTGGAAACCTAGTTAGTTAGAGCCACAGGTAAATAAAGCTAGCTTTAAGAAGTTTCTCAACTTCAAGCTTGATAGCGGCTGCTTTACGTGGGTGGACCAGACGAATTCGTTGTCGGACAGGTTTAGCACCTGGGTATGTCTTAATCTCATGTACAACAATGTCGAGGTCAATACCCAGCATTTCTTCATAGCTCCATGAGAAGACATCACAAAATTCTTGGAAAAGAGACTTGTAGGTGACAAATTCGTCATGGGAACACGAAGCTATGATATGCACATTTTCGACAACTTCGGGTTTGATGGATATGTCGAGGGGGATGGTGGGTGAGATATTACTTAAGTTCCCTTCATAGAACATATCGTGTATAGACTCGGGAAAAGTAGAAATGATGACAACGGTCGACGAGGTCGAGATCCGTTGGTAACTCTCAATGGTGTGTTGTTCCAGGAAGAGAATGGAACAATGATGTCCATCGTCCCAAGGGGTATCTTCCATGTACATAACAAACATAATCATCTCGTCTGTAAGAAAAATGACACGGAATGGATCCAGAGATAAATCACCAAGAGAGGGGGTAGAAGGGGTTATCGATTGAATGGCTTGATAAGCGGATTTGACCGGATTCAAAGGTATTTGGTCGCCATAACGAAGATGATCATCGGGGTTGGGTACTATCCACGAATCATAAGATGCAGGGGTTTCTTGAATAGAGGTGGAAATCATATTGATCAAGGTGACGAACGGATGTGGAACATCGGGTGGTGGAATGGGAAAAGTACCCATCAAAGAGGAATCTTTAAGAAGGCCAACACCGACATTCTCATATCCAAGGGGTGTTTTTGCAATGAAAGTTACGTTGTCAGTACGTGCATCAGAGTCAAAGAAGGCCAATTGGTCCACCGTAATTACTTTTCCTTGATGTGGGAAACATACGACATGGAAAAGAGTGGACACAACGACATGCATGGAATCGATCCAGCTATGGCTAAGTAGAAGTTTGTAATTGAGAGGAGAGTCAAAGACCTCCACTTCAACGTTGATCATTTTGCCTTCTAATGTAATAGGCAACGAAGGGAGGACACCATAAGGCTTAAAAACAAAGCCATTGAAGGCTTTGAGCATGTTGTGGGATTCAGTTAAAGGAGGAGAGAAGATGGATTTCCAGCAGGTAATAGACATGACACACATCGAGGAACCCTCATCAATAACTATTCTACAAATGTTCTTGTCTGAGACAATAACTTGTATTTGGAATGTGAGTTGAGGGGGTAGCCTTGGAATGTGATCTTCCAAGTCAAAAATTATTAAATTTGTATCGGTAGGGTTGATTCCACCAATAGCTTTCAACAGTGCCTTCCATTGTATAGGAAAAATCTGAAGGACTTCGAGGGCTGACATCGTGGACGGTGCTTGGGCCATGTCTTCGACAATACTGTGGTTCTAGGCAGCACATGCATGAGGATTGAAATAAGATTTTTGGACAAAACCCTTTGGGGGAGGGCAAAGAACTGTATCTAGGCTCGTTCATTCGATATGAAGAGGACCATTGGTAGGTGGAGTCGTGGGAGATGGTTGGACCAATGAAGGAGGTATTTCATCAACCTTCTCTTTCGAGGAAGAATAATCTTTGCCTCGAGTGGTAAGTGTGATGTCATTCTTCTTTGAATCACCTGTACACATTAAGACATAGGATGTAGTGGAGGGGGAACATTGGTCATGAATGACCAATTGGGCCTATTGTTGAGAAGGGAAGGGTTGTGACAACATAACCGGAGTAGGCGGTTTCAGGGTCCCTTGAAGGAACTTATTAACCTCGGCTCATCTTGGACAATCCTTAGTGTAGTGATCATCACCACAGATAAGACAAGGGTATGAGGGTTTGTGCTTATCCTTATCGTCAACAGGTTGTGTTTTGGTCTTCTCAGATTTTGAATTATTTTTATCCTCCTTGTTCTTACCCTTCCCTTTTTTGGATTTATTTTTTCCAGCGGGGGTAGATTGAATAGAGTTCACCTCAGAAGTCTTGTCGATGGAAGGGGTAGGAGATGGAGCATTTTGAACATTAGAAGCAACGGATTTGGGGTTGTTTCTAGAGGCTTGTACGGAATGGGGTTGGGCATGGAAAGTGCTAATCACACCATCAGCTGCATGAGAAGCAGCAGGAGTAGTTGAAGCAACAAAAGTAAAAGGATGAGGTGCATCAGGGAGTAAGTCATAAAGAGTACTCGTTTGTGAGTAAACGAGGTCGAGGTATTGAGCACGACTGATCTCATGTTCTTCTGTGACAACTCCACCCATGGCGATGTCACGAGTGATGTCATTCACGAATGATTTTGTGAACCACTCTGCCAGCGACTGATCGAGAAGTTCAAGTTTGATGAGATGTCGTCTCCATCACCACTCATGAATGTGATCAGAGATATGAGTGGCTTTGGTTTGTTTGAAAGAACTCAAAATTTCATTTCCCATTTCGTAACGGATTGGTAACTGGTAGTGGGTGAGGAAAGCCATAGCGAGGATGTTGAAGTCGATGAAGAAGCCTCGTGGTAATTCTATATACCACTTCGTGGTAGAACCTGTGAGAGTTTGTTGAAAAAGGCGTAAACGAATAGAGTCATCCATCAAAGTGTTGGATGAACACCAAAGGTGAAAAGTCATTACATGATTGTTCGAGTCCTCTCCTAGTTTACCATCGAATTTAGGGATGTCGAATGGTAGTTTGGTCGATATTGCGGGCCATTGAGGAGAGTGACGAATCAGATCATTTAAAATTCTCGACAGATCAGGGAGGTATAGGGTGGCTAAGAAGGGTAATTGTCTATTCACATGTGGGTATTGGTGACATTGGGGAGGGAGCCCGATAGGTATACCAGTAGGACCATAAGCAGTTTGCATATAATGCGAAGATCTAGGCAGATTCGGTTGTTGGTGTGGAGGCAGGTAATTTATAGGGTTGTATTGGTTGGGGTTGTTCCCTTGAACAGGGGTGTGGGGTTGAACATTCGAGCCCCAAATAGGATTGGACGTACCTGGATATGGTTGGCCTGTACTAGGGGGTATGAAGGAGCTAGCTTGAGGTTGTTTCCCCCCAGTCAAGTGAGGATTGTTTTGGATAAGACAGTTCCAATACTAGGCCAAGGATGGAGTTATGTTTTGTCCATAGGGTGGGGTAGGTGGGGGTTTCCCTCCAATTGGGGGTTGCGTCCCAATTGGGATTTTTCCTACAAAAGGGGATTGGGTTTGGCCTCCTTGGTGAAATTGTCCACTGATAAGAATCTGGTAATTAGGTGTGAAAGACGTGATGGTGCCACTAGGGTTGGTGCCTCCGATAGGGGATGGAAGAGGTCCTCTGAAAGGGGGTCGAGGAAGTGTCAGAATGAAACCAGGAACGAGATGGTGCCCAGAAGGAGTGGAAATGCCAAGAGTCCCGGATGGGATTTGTGTAGGAGAAGGAATAGAAGCATTCAACGCATGATATCTAGGGGGAAGTGTTGGGGTGAATCTAGGTGAAAGTGGCATGCCAATGGGAGCTTGGCTAGCCACCATAATCCTGGTGTGAGTACTCATAGTATCTGGGACCATTGTGTAATGGACCGTTTGTAGGGGGATAGTCAAGATGTGGTCGGTTGGTGGAGCATCTGAACCAAGAAAGTAATAGGCAGTAGTAAAAGGTATTGAATCTAGATTAGATGTTTCGGGCAGCTCAAGTGTGACAGTCATATCAACACTTTCTCCTGAGCCAAAGAGATCCCGTCTAAAAATGCCAGTAGTCCAAAAAGGATCTTGACCCTTAGGTCCTTTGAAAGGTTCGGTTGGTAATTCAGAAGACTCAACAACTATTTCTCTGGAAGAATTCACTCAAACAATACGTCTCATAGAGTCGAGAGGAAGTCAGAAGTCCTCTCGAGAATTGGTAATTCCGAACCGTTCTAAAGAGTTAGTTCTTTCCACTTGTGGAGTGGAAACATCTTGGACTTCACTTTGTTGAGGAGATCCCTCCAGTGAGTTGGTAGGCAAAGGTTGAGAACCTTCCATATCTTTTGGGGGTAGGCCTTGCATTCTACGTGAATGACGTGGAGGGTCAATTGTGATCGAGTTAAAATCTTACGAAAGAAATTATATGGCCAACTTAGGTAAACAAACAACACGCGCTAGTAAAATCTAAGAATCAAAACCAAGCAAACAAGACCTTCTAATTCTGAAGTCACTAGTTGGTGATGAAATCCAACGTCGCGATGACGAGACAAGAAAGGGTTGGGCTAGGGTGGAAAAATTATGTTGATGACCTACTTAACGGACTTACACCCTAGTGCAAGATCCCACACATAATCATGGGTATAAGCTCCAAGGAGCTTGAGTGAGTCTAGCCAACGTCGATTCTAGGTATTGTGAAGACTTACCCTTCCACAGTCACCTGTGTAAGACCCTAAGAAGATAGGCTACTAAGGTTACCATAAACAACAATGATGCCTGAGGAAACAGTCAACAGTCCGATCCACACGCAAGGGCAGGGTATCTAGCCCGAAATCAACTTGAGAGGCTTCTACTCATCATTGTGGGTATACCTTCAAGTGACCCCCATAATACGTGCAATCTCTACACTGAGATCAACAAAGCAGGGTGAGTAACTCTGTCAATCTCAATGCGACCTCAGGTTTGACCCTTGTGTGAGAAGGGCTTCCCAGGATAAAATGATGCAAATGGAATTTGACACTCCTTATCACAAGATACTATTGTGTGTTTTGTGCTTTGGAGAGTGTGTCTCACTGCCTATTCCAAAGCTCTAGCCTAGCTAGTGTTGGTGCAAAAGAGCCCTAGAAAAAGTTGCTAGTTGAATTTTAAAAATTGTGCAATATTATTAAAGGTTGTTGTTACTCAAGAAGGAGGCAGAGATGAAACCAGTGTTCTGTAAGACTTAGACCCAACTTTGCGTAAATAGAGATGAATGACACAAACTTTCGTTCGATGAATTCTATCTACAACAGGGAGAAAGGAATTTTTCTGGAACAATCCAAACTACGATGTACAATTCTCTTTTCAAATGTAGTACCAAACAATCATGGATAACATAAATTCACTATTCGTTCTCTTTTAATGCCAATATTTTCTGAATGATTTCTTAAAAGAACAGGACTTTAAATTTTTTTCTTTTAGAAGCCAAAAATAGGGATGGAGATAAGAAAAGGTAAGCAACCAAAGAAAAAACAATACTCAATAAACACCCAAATCAAATCTTTCAATGGAGATAAAAATAAAAATCGACAAGAAAAAGTTTCTTGAAATGTATACGGACAAAGAACTTTTCCAAGCAACAAGCAATCTAAAGAAATAATAATCCCAACTTTTAAACCAATCAAAGACTTTTGACCAAACAAGCACTCAGATCTTAGAATCCAAGATTATACCCTCGTTGGTAAAAGGTTGAGAAGTAACAACTGGGAAAAAGATTAAGAAGAGTTTTCGATCTTCGAAAACTAATCGATCGCAAGATTTGAAGTCAAGAAACAATCAAACACTGGAAAAAGAAGTTCTTCCCAGATGAACAAACAAATCTAGGCATCGAAAAAGACAAGAAGACCTGATCAAAAACTTTTATAAATGGGTTCACAGCCTAGTAGTGGAGTACAGTGCGAGAATGAGGCATTCTTGTAGTCTAGACACTGGCAGGGTGTGAGGATGTCGCACTGGACTGAACAGTGGGGTGTGAAAATCAAAGATTCCTGCAGGCTATAGAGAGGTATAGTGCGAGAAGGTTTGTAAATTATGAAAATTTGGAAAAGGGACAAAAATTTTGAGTGAACTTCTAGGTCCAGAGAGTCTATAAGGGTCTCCTACAGACTCAGAGACTGGTTGGCAATGAAATAGGTAGACCAAGAGAAAATGGCCAACAAAAGACAACAAAAATGAGTTGTATCCCCAGTGGAGTCGCCAATTTTGTTACAGGATAAATCAGCATATGAGGACACTAACATATCTCCCTAGATCCACCTAGATCTAGAACAAAACATGACATGACATGACTCTTTCTCTAAGTTGTATTCATTGAATCTACTACCAAGAAGGAATGAGTGACATACCTTTATATTGCTTCCTTAGGTCTCTGTTGTTCCTACTTCACTTCGGTGCTCTTATGATATCAGGTCCAAGACAACACAAACCAACCAAAGTGAAGATAGCAAAGTATATTCAATGTCAACCTATGAATATGATCAAGGAGTTATGCAATACAATAACAGTGATTTTATGGGAAAGGGGCATGTCATTGTATTATATTAAATGAAAGTAGAAGATACAACCAGATCGCCTTGATGTCGCAAGCTTCCTTTCAGTGGTCCTTGGTTCCAACACACACACTTGCTCTACACTTGCATGAAGAATATCCGGTACAACTTGATATACAAATAGAGTGTTCAAGCTTCAATCCAAACAGGGTTGTTCACACAATTCTTTCATCAATTCTCCATTCAATCTTTCTTAACCTCTTCCTTGAGAAACCCTTCATTATATAGGAGAAGGAGAGATGGTTAAAGGGATGAGGATGATCCCACTAAATCTAAGAAGTTAGTAGAATGCCAACCATGCGAATGCCAACTCATTTTCTAGAAGTTACTCTTCTAGAACCTTCGTAACTTCCTCTTCCTTTTAAGCTTCAAAAAAAGTTCGCACCCTACCTATAGAGAAGACTACGAACACCTCGTAGGCTAGGTATAGGGTTGCCTGCGAGAATCAAGATTCTCACACCCTACAACATAGTCAGCCTGCGAACTCATCTTAAAAATATGTTTTGTGGAAGAAGACAACAGTCACTTTTCTCAGGAAAAAAGTCCTTAAGAGAGCCTGAACACATAACTGTAGAGACATCACCAGAGTGACCAAAATAATGTGTAACAATCCCCAACTCTTCTTGTACTGTGCGCTAGGATCATAATGGCTAACCTGCAAAAATTTATTTCTAGGATCCTGCATCCATTTGTTAGTCCAAACATTCTTTCTATGCATAGGTATAACATAACTATCATTATACTTATTAGATCTATTCATATCAAACTTTATTTCATCTATTAATTCCTTAGTTTTTAAGCTAGGACAAAATCTATCAAACATACCTAGATCCATACTCTAGAAACAAACAAAATAACTTATCTCACTTCTACAGAGCACAAAGCTTCCAGATCTAAGAACTTTTGACTATTCTTACCTTTATTAGAGCACAGAGCTTACATATCTTACCTTCTTTGTGGAGATCTGACCTCTATCTTTCAGAAATTTCCACCTTTACTTTTCTTAGAGAATAGAGCGTTCAGATCTCGCTTCTTTTCTTCGGATATGATCTTCCTTTCTTCAGATATGACCTTATTCCTAGCACAAAGCTTCACAGGTCGAGTAAAAAGCTACATACTAGGCCAACAGATCTACACACAGAGATTTCTTTTGCACAAAGTTTCTTCTTCCTCGGTTCCCAGTAATCATAGTTTCAAGTCCCGGCAATGGAACCATTTGTTGGCACAGGGGCAGACCCAGGGTTCAACGCTACAAAAATGCACCAACAAAACCCTAACTACCGGCCCTTTCGGCAACACCTACGAAGAAGATGAAGTCTCACCCGAGGTAGAGGCAGGGGTGGTTGCAGGACTCAAGTGTCTACAACTTTAGCTGGGACATAGATATATGATTATAATATTTATTACAGCTCTTAGCACTGTTAGTTCCTTAATATGTAATCACTATTCACTTCGTTGATACAACAAAGCTTCGTAGTATTCACACCAATCTATAGTAGTCAAGAACTTAGCATATACAAATGGATCAGAATGAGCATATCAAGCACTAAACATGACTATCTAGATCAGATCTAACATTCTCACATATGATAAGCACAAAGCATAAATAGATATATCTAAACATATCATAGCACTTAGCATAAAACATATGAACACATCAAGACAAATCACAAAGCACACAACATATTGTTTACGTGGTTCACCCCCACCCTGGGGCTACGTCCACCAACTCTTCTTCTTTATTGTCTTCAATCAATCAGTTACAAGCACAGAGCCTCAAAACCCTTACTCTGCATAGGATAGAAGATCTACGTAGCTCACTAGATCCTTCTTCCTTGCGCTACAACACAAAGCCTTCTAGAGTTTCTCACAGGGACTTGCACTCGGCTCTGCAAGTCTTACACAAAATGCACAAAGCCTTGATCACACAAATTCAACTCTTGGCACTTAGCCTACATCACATAGATATATCATCCACTACTTCTCTATATGGCCTAGACATCTATATATACATACAAAATAGGCCTAAACATGGGTAAACCCATGAGCCAACATCCCAATCTCGTTACATAATCCCAAAAACCCAAGAAGGACCCAAAAGTGGGCCGAGGCCCCGTGATCTCCGCTTCGTCTAGTGCTCCATCTTTGACAGGCTGTCGAAGTCCCAAAAACGGTCAAATATGACCAAGTGTTCCTCAAAACTTGGTGAAGGGTCAACAAAACCAAAGGGCCAAATTGTTAAAGTTGGTTATATGAAACTGCAAGGGCTAAACTGTACACTCCAAAAATGATAATTTCTATGCAGAAAGATTCACGACATTTTGATGAATTAGAGGATGGTAGGTTATGAGAAAAAACAAGGTCAATTTTTCATTTTCAATCATAAAAGACTCTTATGTGATAAAATAGGAAATCTATGCCTAGTAAAACCCTGGAAATAACATTTTTGTAAAACATAACCCAAGGTTGTATTATACCTTAGAGTTGAGTTCTACAAGTTGTTGGAGTTGTGGTTTATAATAGTAGACCTCTTCATGTTGTTTATTTTGCAATTGCAAGTTTAAAAAAGGTTTTTTTGCAAAAGAGAAAAACTTTTCATTGTAATTTGCAAGGTCTAAATTGTACTAAGTGACAAAATTAAAATGCGTGCCCAAGATTCCTTGTAGCTCCAAAAATTGTTCTATAATTTGTAAGATGGGGTTAGGTAAATGGTAACTTTACCTATGCATCTAAATTTCAATTGAAAAAAATGATAGTTTTCTTTCATGCACCTAGATTTGGTATTTCATGTAAATTTGAAGGCAAAATTGCCTTAGAGCACAATGCATGCCCTATTCTCAATTTTGACCCAAATGGAGTGGTTCAACTTGTAGAAGGTGTAGTTTCTTATTTTACACATGTGTATAAACTTATATTGGTATTTTTATACATAAACATACTGGGTGTGCATAAAGGCTAAACATTTCCTTGTAAAACCAAAGAGCCAAATTGTTAAAGATGGCTATATGAAGCTACACACCCAAAGTTGGCTAAGGTTCCATAATTTAGGATTTAAGTTGTAAATTGATCATTACAATATTTGTAACTTTTTTGTACAATTAATAGTGCATTTACTCTCCAAAAAGTATGATTTATATGTACAAATATTCACGGCATTTTGATGAATCAATGCATGGTGGGTTATGAGAGAAATCAAGGTGATTTTTTTCATTTCAATCATAAAAGACTCTGTTGTGTAAAAATAGGCAAGAGATTCCTAGTAAAACCCTTGAAATGCACAACCTATTTGTAAAAAGTAACCCAAGGTTGTATTATACCTTGGATTTGAGTTGTGCAAGTTGTTGGGGCTATGGTTAATCATAGTAGACCCATTCATGTTGTTTATTTTGCAATTTCAAGTTTAAAAAGGGTTGTTGTGTAAAAGAGGCAAAGGTTTCCATGTAATTTGCAAGGTCGAAACTATACTAAGTGACAACATTAAAATGCATGCCCAAGCTTCCATGTAGCTCAAAAATTGTTTTATAGGTTGTAATATGGAGTTAGATATATTGTAAATTTATATGTATCATTTAAATTGGAATTGAAGAACATGAGAGGTTTCTTTCATGCACTTAGATTTGGGATTTCATGTAAATTTGAATAAAACTGCCTTAGAGTAAAATGCACGCCCTAGTCTTAAGTTTAAGCCAAATTGAGTGGTTCAACTTGCAGAAGGTGTAATTTGTGATTTCACACCTATTTATAACCTTATATTGACATTTTCAAACAATAACATGCTTGATGTGCATAAAGGATAAAAAATGTTTTCTCTTTTTCTTTAAAGAACAAGTGTTTATTATTATTGCAAATTCGTTTTTCTCAACATAGTTTAAAATTCCTTACAAAAACTGAGCATAGTATAAAATCTATATGAGTGGAAATATTAAATTCCGCATTGTCTTATGTACGTTGAAACTAAGAAATTATAAACAAAATCTCTTGCTAACATATATTTCAAATGGATATTTCTTGTAAATATCCTTTAGATAAACAAAACACACATGTTCAAATAAGAGATGATTCATTAAAGGAACACCATAATCCATTTATATTAAAAACAAGACATACAAAGTATTAGGATAAAATCATAGAATTATCAAAATTACAAAATATCTCTTAATTGCATCTTCACTCACAATACTTAATATGACTAACATATAATGATTTGAATCTATTTAGGCATCACCCATTTCCTTGTCTTCTCTAATGTAGACAATATTCCCAGAGGAAGGTGAACTAATGCTACCAACTCTATTATTCTGCTTATCTTGGCATCTGGGACATTTTATAACATGAAGTTCATGTTTAATCTCGATTAAATCATTCATAACTATGTTCAGTTTGTTCTCAACCATAAGTTGAAAGTCCATTATGGGTTGTTCATTCCTTGCATGAGATTTAATTTTTTTTCCCCGTTGCTTCAAGAGAACTCTTAACTTAATAAGTAGGAACTTAAAGAAATGTATCTATGAATCTTTTTGAGCTAACCTATGTTGTGGGAACAACAACTGCATAATTTTTAAGCCTAGTAGGAGTTGCAGAAGAATTCACAGTCTTCAAATTATTCTCGTTTCTCTAGTATTTTAAGCCTTCCATCACTATTAGATAGGTGTAATCGTCAATATTTACAACCAATATCTGATTATATTTCATATAAAAATGGTCAACATAATGACTATTAAATATATTTTTTTCCATGAGAAAGTCTATAGTTTTAATCCTTCATTGGATTTCCAAAGTACAAGTTGATACTCTTCGTGTGTGAATTATCACACAATTCGCTCGAACCGATGGTTGTAGAAATCAAATTATGAATATTTTCATTAAACCAAGATGGTGATTATTCATTATTAGTTATTTGATAATTATGATACTAACTAAGGTTGTATTACTTTGAAAAACATTATGATTTGTAATAAATAGGTTGTACTTTGAAAAACATTATGAATTTTAATCATTAATAAATTTGATTTTGTGATTGTGCCTAAAGTTTTATATTTTCATATTTAACACTTTAAAATTCCTCCAAAGAAAACGTGGCTCAATGGTTATGATTTATTATTATTATTATTATATATATAACCCATCAAAAGGTTAGATTTGAAATTAAAAAGCATGCTTATTATTATTTTCTACTAGAATTTGAACTTATCTATATGGTTGTTGTGAGAGAGAGAGAAAGAGTGGGGGAGAAAGAGAGAGGAAGTGAGAGAGAGAGAGAGAGAGAGAGAGAGAGAGAGAGAGAGAGTGATGGGAGACATCGGAGTAGAGTCAGGGAGAGAATGCAAGGGAGTGAATCAGACACAGAGAAATAGTATTTCCATGGTATGGTCATGTTCTAGGTCTAGGTCATGGTGTAGGTCATGGCCTAGGTCTAGGTCATGGTTTAATGTTATCTTTATGATTTTTTTTATTTGTTGATATGAATTTTCTTGAGCCCTATAGAGTATAGTAGAGTAGGTATAAGCTTTGGTTTCATGTAATCTAAAAAAGTAATATTATTTATGTGAATGTATTAATCAAGATCTGTGTGTAGGTTAAAGGAGATGAAATATAGAGGAGAAGCAAAAAGTCATGGAGGGTCTCCTTATTTTGGGAATTGTGATTTCTTTGATGAGAATATTTTGTGAAAATTATTCATACAAATGAAGTAATTTAAACCTATAATTGATATATGGATATCCATTCCATTCAGGTATAAACTCATATATGATATATGACTGTCCATTCCATTCAGGTGCCAACTCATATATGATATATGACTATCCACTCCATTTAGTTACCCCCTTTGGAGTGGTCTAGGTCATGCTCAATATCTAGGTATAGGCCATGGTCTAGGTCTAGGTCTAGGTCTAGGTCTAGTTCTAGGTCCTGCCATGCCTTTCCATGTCTAGGTTTAGTTCTAGGTATTTCCATGTTTAGGTCAATGCCATGTATTGCCTTACCAAGCCTTTCCTTTCCATGTACCAAACTTGCTAGAGTGTGTGAGAGTGTGAGAGGGAGAGAGAGGAATACAAATAGGGGGGGTAGAGAGAGAGTCCTCTCTCTCTCTCTCTCTCTCTCTCTCTCTCTCTCTCTCTCTCTCTCTCTCCTAAGAGCGTAAAGACAAAAAACTGAGGGGTGTGTTAACAGTGTCGT
>ML785545.1:312770-323419 GCA_009831015.1 Picea engelmannii
GAGGTAGGTGATTATAAATTTTCTATGATTAGTTCTCTTTAAAGTATTTTCTTATATGGGTTAAATATGTGTTATTAAGTTTTATGTCATTTTCTGTGTATCATTGGTTTCTTAGAAGTCATTCATATTGATTTCTCTCATAACCCACCAACATATAACCTCCTAATCCAAATTAGGCATGTGTTGATTGATTTTAACTATCAGACAATATAGATAGTTTGCCACAACTTTTTAACCATCCACCCAGTAACCTTGGTAACTTTATAGACCTCTACCCTCATATTCCACCATAATAACCATGTGCATGCTCAAAAACCACTACCTATGGCCTAAATGGAAACTTTGAGGTTCAAGTGTCATACGGTATCCATTACAAGGTTTAACACAAAACATATTTTTTAGGATTTAGATGTGGTTTGGGGTCAAGATTTAGGAGTTAGGGATTGAGGGGTTAGGGGATTTATGGGTTAAGAGGACTATATATAACTATATAACACATTTTATAAAAAATACAAATAAAAATTATATTACATAAAATAACAAATAAAAATAAAAATTCAAACATTAAAAACACTATGGCACCAAATCCCGACCAAATAAACCCACTCCCAAACCGGTTGATCACTATATTTTTTAAACCCACCTTCCAATAAGGAGAGTATGTAGAGGAGAAACGCATTGAAAATTTCATTAGAACAACCCCACCTACTAGTACATAGATTGTGCAAAGGAGCAACATGTTGACATTTGCATTGGATCGACACTTGCCAATAAATTGTGTAGAGGAGCAGATCAATACTTGGAGAGACCGATCCCACCTGTGTGTTCGAGGGATCGACCGCATAATGTATTCAATATGTAGCCTCATTTTTTACGTAGATAGAGAATGTATATCCCATATTTGTTTGTTCAATATTAAATGGTTTACAATGGCTTTGTTTGAGTTCCATTCACTGCAAATTTACCCTCTCATTCACTTGTTAATTTAGGTTCAATACCATGTATACTACATCACGTTTCCATATTTTTGTATGCACAAAAGGGAAAAAACAAGGTTTGAAATGAAAATTCAATAAACACGATCAAGCCATTCATATAGATCCAATATTGGCGGTCTTAGCTTATGTCGACCAATGAAAGTACATGCCGTATAAAAAGGGGCCGGAGGCCTAAATCCTAAATTCTAAACCATTGTATTAATGGGTGATAATGTGTCATAACCTTATTCATTTCAATACACGTGCGTGGTATTATGAAACCACTTTATCTCACCCCCAAAATGAACAAATGGATGGCATGTTCCATGGTGATGTAAGCCAAATAAAAAAGGCACCACGTCAATTTAATCCAAAGGATTTAAAAAAAAAAGTTTAAAACAATTACCCCCAAAGAAAACGAGGTAAATTCACATGGTAAACACTATTACAAGTAAAGTAGATTCTAGTAAAAACAATCAAATTCTCCTTTAGCAAATATGTTCAATTAGTGTTCTCATTTCCTTATTTAAAACCTATTCATATTGTTTAAAATAAGGATAGATGGAGAAAGGTAGTCAGTATGGTCAGCCATTATCCTTTGATGAAAATGTCCTAATCAACCACGATTGTGAAATTTTTTAAATCGTTATGTCACAGTTTGATCCTTGCGAGTTAAGAAAGTTAGTCTATGATGGATTTAGGATTTACAATATTAATTACATATATGGGACTCAAACTTGGATAAATTCATAACTCCCCAAAAATACATTTGTTTATCAGTATTTTCCCTTAAAAGTAATCAAATGATGATTCAATCAAACCCTATCCAAATCAAACCATCCAAGAAAGTGATTGTGTCTTATGACCACTTGGAGGATAGGGAAGGGGATGTTTTTTACCCTGCCCTTTATTTCTATGACCTTCACCAATTAGTTAAGAGATCTCATGATGATGCTAACAATGGTAGAGACTACTTGCACATATGGGGATTGAACCTATCAAGACTAATTTTTCTACAAAATTATCACTTTCCAAAATTAGTTAATTGGTGTGCTGTCAATTACTAGGTGGATAAGAAAAAAATGATTTATGTAGATTATTCTAGGATAGTTTGTCAAATTAGTAAAGAATCCATTGCCAAATGCTCAAAATTTTATACCATGCTACATTTGAAAGCCTGGATGATGATGAGCTTGCCTCTAAGTACCAAGCATTATCACTGTCTAAAAGAGAGAATATGTTGAGTAATATATTAGCCCCAGATGCCCCATTACCAACTGGTCCACCTCCTTTCAAATCCACCATCTTCCCTGAAGTAACCAGGCAAGCTATTACCATAATTCATCAGGTTTTAGGATATGAACATGATATATTAGTGGATGATACCATTTTATGGATACTTTCTATCTTATTTCCATCAGATTCAATCACCTTCACAAAATTTTATTTTTGTCAGTTCCTACAGGAATTCATAAACTTCCAATTGTCAAATTTCCACAATACTAAGTCTTTTAGGTACCAAGCCTACTTGGTGCACCTCATATTTTGTAGTAATTCTTCCTATTTTGAGATATTTTGGATCAAAACAATAGATGATTAAGGTAAAACCATGCCAATAATTAAGTGTATTAAGGAGCTGAGGAAACAAGACCAGAATAAAGGTTTCAACCTTTATGTAAACAAGTTCATGAGTGCATGTTACATTCTTCTCCATGGAACACAACCTCCTAGGATGTTTCTTGAGTTTAAAAGGATATTGTAGCTAAGAAAATATACCAAGTTAGGATATTAGTACCTGGCTGAGGATTACACCATCATTAGAGTATCTAGTTTTGAACAACATCCTTACAAGTTGCCAATTTTCCTAACTCAAAGAATATTTGCTTTGGAATACATAAGATAAAGGCTCATTTCAGATCATTTTCATTTTTCCCAACATAATAAGGTCATCACTTTCGAGTTTCCTTAAGAGGTTGGCCTTTTCTTGGTCAATCTTAGAACTTCTATAACTATTACAAAATAAATGCTACAATAGATGGATTTTGAAAAATGAAGTAAATGGGTGTAAGACCCACATTGTGTGATTGCAGTCAGAAAGCTCATGTACAAACATCCACCAAATCATTTAGTGAAAAGAACTGCTAACCTGGATTCATGGGAAGAGGTTAAGAAGATTCTACAAGAAGATGCCCAAAATAAACTACCACTCAGTCAATGGACCAATTCAATGTGTTTCATACTCCTAAGAAACAAGAATTACAAATTGGAAAGAGGAAATTTTCAGAGATGCATTTTTAAATGGATAGTGGTTATCATCTAAGTGAGAATATAAGAAAAAATCCTAAAGATGATGAAGAATTAGACTTATAGGGGTTCTTAGTTGAGTTTACAGGAAAAGGGAAGGGTATATTTCAAATCATAAAAGGATTAAGTGAAGCTATTTCAACCTCAAAGGGACCTACTATCACTATTGAGCATCTCACTTCATCTATATTGTCAACAACATAAGTTTCATATAAGGTATGATTAATATAAGATATTAATCATATTATTTTAATTAATACAATGTCAATGAACCATTGTTACTTTTAGATCGTTTAGTCACATTTTCAATTGGGTCAATAGATTTTTAGTATCATGATTTAATTTAATTTTTACCTTACCATAGTTAAATACCACCATGGTTTGCAAATTCCATGTACACATACCATGTGCTCTTTCACGTTTACCCTTTTTCTTTAACTCCACTTTCACTTTTATCTTTTTCTTTAATCCAATTTCACTTTTACATTTTTCTTTATTCCACTTTTATATTTACTCCTCTTTTATGTTCCACCTAACTTTTCAACTTTTGTTATTTATTAAAGTCATATTTTTATTTAATCCACTTTTGTGTAAACTCCGTTTCCACTTAAATTTTCACTTTTGTATTTATTAAAGTGATACCAAGGTCATATTTATATTTAATTACTTACTAACCTTTGACATATATTTGATCACTTACTAATCTTTGATATCAATGACAATTTATTCAACAATTGACTTAATGAGTGGATCTAACCATTGTGGCTACTAAAAATTGTTTGGGTTTGAAGGATCATCCAACTTATGCCTGGAAAGAATGATGACCAAAAATTTCTACAAAATATCGACTATTGTGTTGATCTAAAAAAATCAAGGGTTCTTGGTGCTGCATCAACAAATTTCCCTTCGACTACACTCTGAAATGATAGTGCATGAGAAAGTATTCAAGAGGGTGATTCACCAATATTCGTTTTGTTCATCAGAATCATGTCTCAATAGAATATACAGTCACCAGGGAAACTCGACTTGACCAGTGTAGTAATAGAAATTATCTCATTCTTTCAAAGCACTCAACTAGGTGATCCCCTATATTCCAGTATTCCATTGTGTTCCTGTAACTTAGTATTCATGTAGATTTTACTACAATTCCATGTCATACTCCACTATGGTACTTCTTACCTTCATGTTGATATCAATGCCAACATGATATTTCCATCATTCTCCCCCTTTGGCATTGATGGAAACACATCATACAAAATTCTCCCCTAACAATGAGTAATTGTTTTACCATTATTTTCTCCCCCTTTGACATCAATGCCGAGGCCTCTAATACCAAAATGAGGTTCATCGCCAATTTTTTGTTGCTCATCCTTCTTTTGTTTTGAGTGACAGTACTTGTCATTTATTTTTCTTGGTCCCCCTATCATCATGACCCTTTTTGTTTTATATATATATTCTTATTGTAGGGAGATTACTCCCAATTTTTTCCTTAGATGTTCATGTGCTTATTTAGGCATGGTTTTAGTGAATATGTTTGTTATCTTCTCCTTTGAACCAACATACTCCAATCTAACCCTTTTGTCACTAACTTTGTCTCTCAAGAAATAATGCTTGATGGGTATATGTTTGGTCTTTGAATTCTTGACTGGATTCTTGGAGATGTTGATAGCACTTGTATTGTCGCAATAGACATGTATTGGTTGATTACATTCAATTTTAATATCCTCCAATGTTTGTATCATCCATAAGATTTGAGTGAAACATTTAGCAGCTGCAATATATTCGACCTATGTTGTAGATAATGAAATTGATTATTGTTTTCTACTTGACCATGAGACTAGACATTCCCCTAAGAAAAATGCATTTCCACTAGTGCTCTTTTTTTCATCACACTACCATCCCAATCAATATCTATGCAGGAAATTAGTTCAAATCCTTTATTCCTTGGATACCATAAGTTAAAGTCTGATGTGCCCTTAAGATATCTAGATATTCTCTTGACAACCATCACATGTGATTCCTTGGGAGATGATTGAAATCTTGCCACCATTCCTACTTCCTTCATGATATCAGGTCTGGGTGCAATAAAATATAGTAGGCTACCAACCATATATCTATAGAGATTTGAATCTACAGAAGGTAACTCGTCTTCCTTGTTGAGTTTTCAATTGGTTTTCATTGGAGTGATGGCAGGTGCACTTACAACCATTCCAAAAATTTTAAGAATATCTTTCAGGTATTTGGACTGAGTAATAAACATTCCTTTTGGTGACAGTCATTTGAATTCCAAGGAAGAAATTTATCTCTCCAATCATAGACATTTCAAACTCTTTTGACATTTATTGAGAAAATTTATAACTTGATTCATCATTGTTGCATCCAAATATGATGCCATCCACATAGACCACCATGACTAACAAACTGTCATTTTCAATCTATGATAGATATTGTTGTTAGACATGCCTCTTTTGAATCCTTGTTGCAACAGGTACTTATCCAATCTTGCATACCATGCTTTGGGTGTTTGTTTAAGGCCATATAGTGTCTTCTTCGACCTATACATTTGTTCTTATTTTCATGGTTGTTCAAATCCTTTTGGTTGTTCTATGTATAATTATTCCTTTAGCTCTACATTCATAAATGCAAAGTTTACATTCATCTGATAAACTTTAAAATTATTAAAGCATGAGTATGCTAGAAATAATCTAATGGCTTCCATTCTTGCAACTAGAGAGAAGGTTTCTTCAAAGTAAATCACTTCTACTTGTGCATATCCTTTGCACACTAATCTTTCTTTATTCCTTATAGCTTCACCATCTTCTTTAAATTTATTTTTAAAAATCCACTTGGTCCCTACCACATTTCATTTTTTTGGTCTTGGGACAAGTTCCGAGGTCTTATTTTTCTCTATTCTATCAAGCTCTTCATTCATGGATTTGAAACAATCTTCATATTTGTTGGCCTCTACAATGTTTTTTGGTTCTATTAGGGAGAGAAATGCATGTTCTAATTCATATGTTAGTTTTCTTGTTGTTTCAAATCCAACACTTTTGTTACCAAGGATTTGACTTTCAGGATGATTTATTTGTATTCTCCTTGATGGTGCTTTTGTATCTTCTCTTAGTGATTCTTCCTCTTCATTTTCTTCTTCACTTTGTGATTCATCCTCTTTTATTTCTTTAATTTCTTCTCCATCATCATCTCTTATCCTTTCATCAAATTGTGGATTATCTTGAGATTTAATCCATTTTGTTTTTAGATCATCCACTTTTACATTTGGAATTTCCACAATCTTGTGTAGCCTCAGATTATAGAAACTATAGGCCTTTTTTTTGGATGAGTAACCAAGAAATATTCCTTCGTCTGATCTGGAATCAAATTTTCCTAAGTTATCATCATCTCTTTTTATGTAGCATTTGTTCCCAAAAACTCTGAAGTGTTTAACTGATGTTGGTCCACCAAACCACAATTGGTATGGTGTTTTGTTGTGGTTAACTCTAATTTGTGCTCTGTTAAGTATGTACATTGTTTTATACACTTCTTCTCTCCAATATATATCTGGGAGTTTGGCTTCATTTAACATGGTTTTGGATGCTTCTTGAACAATTCTATTTTTCCTTTCTACAACTCCATTTTGCTGAGGAGTTCTTGGAGCTGAAAAGTGTCTTTTAATTCCATGCATTTCAGAAAATATTTTCAACTCATATGAGGTAAATTATCCTCCATTGCTTGATCTTAGGCACTTGATTTTGAGATTAGTCTCATTTTCAACCTATTCTTTGAAGACTTTAAATTTCTTGAATGCTTCAGTTTTTTCTTTGAGAAAGGATACCCAAGTCATTCTTGTATTGTCATCAATGAATAAAATGAAGTAATGTTCACCTTGTATACTTTTTTTCTTGTTGGTCCACAGAGGTCAGTATAAACAAGTTCTAATTGTTTTGACATAGAGTATTCCTTTGTCTTGAATATTACTTTTTTCTTCTTCCCATATTGGCAGTGCTTACAAACAGAGTTTGACGGTTTTATAATATTTGACATGTCTTTCACAACTTTATTTCTACTACATTTTATCAAGTTATCGAAGCTTATGTGTCTCATTCTTCTGTTCCATAGCCAACTTTCATCTATTTGTCTCCTACAACATGTTTCTTCTTCTTTTTTGTTTAGGATATATACATCACTTGATGTCCTTGGTGAAACAACCACTAATTTTCTCGAGTATTCTTTTCTAATTTCACATTTTTTAGAGTCAAATATGAGAATGTGTCCTTGATCACATGTTTGGCTCACACTGAGGAGATTAGACTTCAAAGTTTCAACTAATAGCAGATTTTCTGCTTTAGCTCTAGTATTTCTTAGACTGACTATACCCTTTCCAAGTTTCTTGGCAAAGACATCATCTCCAAATATAACACTTCCTTTTTCTTTCCTTTTCAGATTGAGGAATTTTTTTTGATCTCTTGTCATATGCTTTGAACATCCACAGTCAACATACCATTGACTTATTTTATTCTTGGCATATAAGGATACCTTACATTCTGTTTCATTTTCTTCTATTTTTTTTTCCTTCCATATCTTCTTATATTTTTCTTCTTGACTGTTGGAAATACTTCTCTTCATGGAATATTTTGATAGTCTAAAATTACTATGTTTATGACCATAATTGTTGCATTTGTATCATTCAATATTGTAATCTTGTAATGGATAAAATGAATTATAGTTTCTACTCCTTTCAGTGCTACTAGACTTGTTGTTACTATGGCCATATCCTTGAACACTTTTATGATATTTATTTCTATAAGCTTTGCATTCAAATGATTTATGCCCAAAATTATGACAAAAAAAATAGTAGACAAGAAAGAATTGTTGACACCTTTTTGGGGGAGTTCTTTTTGGAGTAGTATTTCTTCTGTACTCATTTATTTTTTGAGAGAGTGCATATCTTTGTTGATGAGAGTTAGTATTTATCTGGTTATTTTCTCTTTTGAAGGAGCTATGAAGGGTAGTTGCATAAGCCTTTGGATTTTTATCGCTTTTTTGTATTCCATATTTTGAGCCTTTATTAGTTTACTTGTGATCATAACCCAGTCCAGCCTATTACTTGATGGTATTTAACTGTTAAGGATGTCATCCAAGATTTTTGAACTACTTTCAATCTTTGAATGGTTAGTGCCTTTCTCAAGTTTCCTTCTTACAAGAACTATTTAAACCTCTAATTTTTCACAGTTTTGTTCCTTGTCATTAAGTCGTTTACTTAAGACTTATTCAATTCGTTTAGCTTCTTGTAGTTGATTTTTTAAATCAATAATGATTTGTTCTCTTTTATTGATGCTTTTTTAAACTTCTTGTTCTCTTGATTTGTGTTCTTCTTTATAATCTAACATTTGTTATTCTGATGATTTGTTCTTCCTTATACATCTTCTCAGTTCTTTGAGGGAACTGATGATTTCTCCTTCAAGATCAACTTCAACTTTTGGATTTACTTCATTTTCATAATTATTATCTTGAGTGGTGTCATTTTGAGTTTCTATTCCCATAAATAGAATCTTTGTATCATTATCTTCACTCATGTTTGATGAGCTATTGTCTTCTTTAGAATAATTTTTTTTATTTTTCTTATAGAATTTCTTTTTGTATTGGACATTACCCTTCTTATGTTCTTTCTGGTTGTAAGCTTCTTCATTGTCACTATAGTTTTCCTTGGGATAAGGACATTTGGAAGAAAAGTGTCCAATTTTTCCACAATTGAAGCATTTGAAAGGTAACTTCATTTTGTATTTGCTAGATCATTTCTTAAGTTTCTTAATAAAGTTTGCTTCTTACTCATAAGATTTCTCTGAGCTTTTTTCATTCGATACATGTTCATGGTTTTTACTTCCTTTTGAGACTTTGAAAGTTGTTTCACCTTTTAAAGGTTTTTCTTGTCCTATTCTCATTTCACAGGCTGTGATAATCCCATGTAGTTCATCCATTGTGAGTTTTTCAAGATTCTTTTGATCTTCCAAGATAGATACTTTGGGATCATATCTCATTGGGAGTGATTGTAGTACCTTTTGGACTACTATTTTTTCATCTAATTTTTCTCCTAGTCCTCTGATTATGTTGACAATTTCATCTACTCTTAGAAGATACTCGGCAACGTTTTGTTCTTCTTTCATCTTCAAGCTTTCAAACTATCCTTTGTACATTTGAATCTTTTCCTGCTTGACTTTGGCATATCCTTCATAGATGATTTGTATTTTGTCTAAAATATCTTTTTCTGATTTACAATGCATGACTTTGACAAATACATTATTTGCTAATCCACCCATAAGTGAATTTACATCTCTTGAACTATCGTTGTAGAGTTTCTTTGTAGTTATGTCCGAAGGAGTAGTTTCTAGTACATCATAACCCTTTGTCATAGATATCCAAACATCGCATCCTAGAGACATTAGATAGCTTCTCATTCTTATACTCTAGAATGCATAGTTATCTCCTTTGAATAATAGAGCTATGTTTGAGGACATCCCTTCTTGTTGATCCATTGTGGTTTCTTAGAATATTCCTTCTAGTGATTAGATTGTGATGAAGTAACTTGATCTAATACAATTTGTTGGAATATTGTTTGATACTAAGAGGGAGGGGGGGTAAATCAGTATTATCCTTTTTCCACAATTCAAAACCACTTCATTATTAATTTTATCAAATCAAAACAAATTATCAATAGAAAGGTACAATACACATAATTTTAATGTGGAAAACCCAAAAGCAACAAATGTTCTTCTTATTTTTAATAAAGATTACATTTAATTAATGAGCTCCAACTAAAAGGAAACACCAATTCCTTGTTTTACTAGCACCAACTAGAACGATATTGCAACCCCTCTAGATTTTACCAACACTGACTGAAAGGAAGCACCAACTCCCTAGTTTCTTCAACAATAACTGAAAATATATTGCAACACATTCATTTACCAGCTTCAAATGGAAGGAGGCTACAACCTCCTTTGCAAGATCCAACCTGCCCTAGCACCACCTAACCTCCCTTTTTATGATAAGTTATTCAATCTTCAAATCTTCATAGTCTTCTTTTTCTTCAGCTGCATACCTTAATTTACTTTCTTGGTCTCTGACACTATTATTTATCTTCAGATTTCAAGCCCAGAGACACACCCTCTTAACAAGAATTTATGTTTCTATAGTCTTCCAATGGGCATGTACAACTATGTTATGACCCAATGCCTTAAAAATGATAAGAAATCGATAAAATTCAGTCCAATTCGAGGGGGAAACCTCCTTTACAATATATTAACTTCAAAACACAATATGAGATGAGATAAGATGATCCTAATACTAGATCTCCTTGATATATATATATATATA
>ML785545.1:323469-354875 GCA_009831015.1 Picea engelmannii
AGATCAACTTCAACTTTTGGATTTACTTCATTTTCATAATTATTATCTTGAGTGGTGTCATTTTGAGTTTCTATTCCCATAAATAGAATCTTTGTATCATTATCTTCACTCATGTTTGATGAGCTATTGTCTTCTTTAGAATATTTTTTTTTATTTTTCTTATAGAATTTCTTTTTGTATTGGGCATTACCCTTTTTATGTTATTTATGGTTGTAAGCTTCTTCATTGTCACTATAGTTTTCCTTGGGATAAGGACATTTGGAAGAAAAGTGTTCAATTTTTCCACAGTTGAAGCATTTGAAAGGTAACTTCCTTTTGTATTTGCTAGATCATTTCATAAGTTTCTTAATAAAGTTTTCTTCTTACTCATAAGATTTCTCTGAGCTTCTTTCATTCAATACATGTTCATGGTTTTTAGTTCCTTTTGAGACTTTGAAAGTTGTTTCACCTTTTAAAGGTTTTTCTTGTCCTATTCTCATTTCATAGGCTGTGATAATCTCATGTAGTTCATCCATTGTGAGTTTTTCAAGATTCTTTTGATCTTCCAAGATAGATACTTTGGGATCATATCTCATTGGGAGTGATCATAGTACCTTTTGGACTACTATTTTTTCATCTAATTTTTCTCCTAGTCCTCTGATTATGTTGACAGTTTCATCTACTCTTAGAAGATACTCTGCAATGTTTTGTTCTTCTTTCATCTTCAAGCTTTCAAACTGGCCTTTGTACATTTGAATCTTTTCCTACTTGACTTTGGCATATCCTTCATAGATGATTTGTATTTTGTCTGAAATATCTTTTTCTGATTTACAATGCATGACTTTGACAAATACATTATTTGCTAATCCACCCATAAGTGAATTTACAGCTCTTGAACTATCGTTGTAGAGTTTCTTTGTAGTTATGTCCGAAGGAGTAGTTTCTAGTACATCATAACCCTTTGTCACAGATATCCAAACATTGCATCCTAGAGACATTAGATAGCTTCTTGTTCTTATACTCTAGAATGCATAGTTATCTCCTTTGAATAATGGAGCTATGTTTGAGGACATCCCTTCTTGTTGATCCATTGTGGTTTCTTAGAATCTTCCTTCTAGTGATTAGATTGTGATGAAGGAACCTGATCAAATACAATTTGTTGGAATATTGTTTGATACTAAGAGGGGGCGGGGGGTAAATCAGTATTATCCTTTTTCCACAATTCAAAACCACTTCATTATTAATTTTATCAAATCAAAACAAATTATCAATAGAAAGGTACAATACACATAATTTTAACATGGAAAACCCAAAAGCAACAAATGTTCTTCTTATTTTTAATAAAGATTACATTTAATTGATGAGCTCCAACTAAAAGGAAACACCAATTCCTTGTTTTACTAGCACCAACTAGAAGGATATTGTAACCCCTCTAGATTTTACCAACACTGACTGAAAGGAAGCACCAACTCCCTAGTTTCTTCAACAATAACTGAAAATATATTGCAACACATTCATTTACCAGCTTCAAATGGAAGGAGGCTACAACCTCCATTGCAATATCCAACCTACCCTAGCACCACCTAACCTCCCTTTTTATGATAAGTAATTCAATCTTCAAATCTTCATAGTCTTCTTTTTGTTTAGCCGCATATCTTAATTTACTTTCTTGGTCTCTGACACTATTATTTATCTTTAGATTTCAAGCCCAGAGACACACCCTCTTAACAAGAATTTATGTTTATATAGTCTTCCAATGGTCATGTACAACTATATTATGACCCAATGCCTTAAAAATGATAAGAAATCAATAAAATTCAATCCAATTCGAGGGGGAAACCTCATTTACAATATATTATCTTCAGAACACAATATGAGATGAGATAAGATGATCCTAATACTAGATCTCCTTGATATATATATATATATATATATATAGGAGACAAAGGGTTAAAATTATAATGAAAGGGTGCAAAGAAGGGTTCTAGCCGACCTACTAGAAATGTAATAATTCAATATATAGGGCATAATAAGGGGTTTTATACATATCATGGGGCTTTGTCTAGGGATTAACATACCCATCCCCTTCAAACAAGTGTTCTCTTCAACACTTGTCTAACCACGGATGCTTCTGCATGAATAACACATCTTCCCATGTTGTCTCTTCCATTAGTAGGTTCTTCCATTTGATGAGGTACTCTATAATTGCTCGATTTCTCAATTGTTTAATTCTCATTTTAAGGATTGTTTCTGTCTCTAGTATGATTTTCCCTTCTTCATTGAGATCTGGTAAAATTGTTTGGACCCGGATCTTGTTGTCGATGAACTTCTTTAAGAAAGAAACATGGAATATTGGATGTGCACATGAAGATGGAGGCAACTCCAATTTGTAAGACATACTTCCAATCCTTTCCAAAATCTTATAGGGGCCATAATATTTGGGTGCTAGTTTATTGTCCTTCTTTTGTTGCTTGAGGGAAATTTGTTTGTATGGTTGTAGCCTTAGAAATACCCAATCCCTCACCTCAAATTCCTTTTCCCTGTGATGTTGATCTTCTTGTTGTTTCATCCTATTTTGTACCATAACCAAGTTGTCCTTGAACAATTTTAGGACCACTTGTTGGTTCCCTATGTGTTCCTCCACTACTTGAACCTTTGTATTCCCTTTCAAGGGTGATGTGATGGATGGAGGATGATATCCATAAAGTGCCAGAAATGGGGACATTTTTTATGAAGTATGGAAGGATGTGTTGTACCACCATTCCGCTTAGGGAAACCATTTGACCCATTGTGTCTGTTTATCATATGCAAAGCAGTGAAGATATCCTTCTAGATATTTATTCGAAATCTTAGTTTTCCCATCAGATTGAGGGTGGTAAGATGAACTATGAGCCAATTGAGTACCAAAACAAGAAAATAATCCAGTCCAAAAATTTCTTGTGAAAATTGGGTCTTTGTCACTTACAATAATTTTGGGGACTCCATGTATTTTTTGAACACATTCCATGAATTTTGTTTCTACTGTGCTTGCTTTAAAAGGATGAGAAAGAGAGAAAAAATGGGCCTACTTTGTTAGTCAATCCACTACTACCATGTCGTTCCTTCTGATCTTGGTAAACCTGTAATAAAATCCATGGAAACTTCTTCCCAATGTTGGATTGGTATAGCTAATGGTTGTAGGAGACCTGGAGTCTTGATTGTCTCTCCCTTATTCTATTGGAAGACCAAACATTCCAACACAAACCTTTGAACATCATTTTTAATACCTTCCCAGAAAAAAATATTCTTGACCCTATGGTATGTTTTCAAGAATCCTGAATGTCCCCCTATAGGAGAAGTGTGCAATTCCAGAAGGATTTTATGTTTGAGTTGGGAATTCTTACATAAGTATAGTCGATCATGATACCATATAAAATCATTCTTCCATAGAAAAGTTTCTACTGAACTGGGGTCTTCCTGTAGTTTTTGAATGATCTCGCATACCTCTTGATCTTGATTCCATTCTATCCTTGCTTCTTCCACCCAATCCGATTGCGGCACATAAATATCACATAATGAAACTTATGTTTCTTATTCTTTTCTGGAAAGGGCATCTGCCACAACATTATGTTTTCCTTTTTTGTATATAATTTCAAAGTCATAACCCAACATATTTGTAACCCATTTTTGTTGTTCTTCTGAAGATAATCGTTGCTCCAAATAGTAATTCAAACTATCATGATCTGGTTTTACCTTGAAGTGTCTCTATATTAGGTAAGGGCGCCATTTATGAACTGCATGTAGTATGGCCAACATTTCTTTTTCATAAATGGGTTTGACTAAGTTTTTTCCTTTGAGTTGTCTGCTTTCAAAGGCAAGGGGCTTTCCTTCCTGCATTAAAACTGCACCAATTCCATGACCTAAGGCATCACACTCCACAATAAAAAAAATTGTGAAGTCAGGTGTGGTCAAGACAGGGTTGTACACATAGCCTCCTTACTTTTTTCAAAATATTTGGTTTCTTCTTCTTACAAAGAAAATGCTTCCTTTTTTAATAATGTTGTTAGAGGTGTTTCTATTTGACCATATTTCTTGACAAACTTGCAGTAATAGCATGTCAATCCTAAGAATCCTCTAAGTTTCTTCAAGGTTTTGGGAATTTCCCATTCCCTTATAGCTTTAAGTTTGTTAGGGTCCACTTTTACACCTTCATGAGATACAATATGACCCAAATATTCTACCTCTTGAACCCCAAAGGAACACTTGGAAGGTTGTGCATAAAGTTGTCTCTTCCAATAGTTGTAATACTTTGTCAACATGTTGTACATGATCTTCCCAAGATTTGTTGTAGATTAGTATGCCATCAAAAAATACTAACACAAATTTTCTAAGGAAGGGCTTGAAAATGGAATTCATCAAGCTTTGAAATGTTAAGGGTGCATTAGTCAGTCGAAATGGCATAACCAAGAATTCATAATGACCTTCATGTGTTCTAAAAGATGTTTTAGGAACATCTTCCTGTCTCATTCTGATTCGATGATATCCTGAACGAAGATCCAACTTAGTAAATATTTTTTCTCCATGTAATTCATATAATAATTCATCAATGACAGGGATAGGAAAGTTATCTTTGATGGTCATTTTTTTGAGTTTTCTATAATCTAGACACATACTCCATGAGCCATCTTTTTTTGTAACCAACACCACTGGTGAAGAGAAAGAACGTTGGCTATGTTGAATGATGCCATCCTCTAACATTTCCTGGATCATGCATTCAATCTCACTCTTATGTGCATATGCATACGTGTAAGGCCTAATTTTAGGTGGTACACTCCCTGGCTACAAAGGAATAACATGGTCATGGTCTCGAGTAGGTGGAAGACCCTTAGACATTTCACCAAATACCTTGGAATAATTGTTGATAATTATTTGGAGATCTGGGGGAGCCGGGGCTATAGATGTTTGAACATCAAGTGATCACAATTGTGCAATTACACCCTGGTATCCTTTTTTTATTAAATTTTCCATGCTATTAGAGATTATCACTTTAGAGGGTTTCCCTTGGATACCTCTAAGCTCAATTTCCTTTCCATTTGAGGAAAATACCATAAAATGATTTTGAAAATCAAAGGCCATTATTCCCAGTGATTGCAACCATTGGACCCCTAATACAACATCAACACCCCCTATTTGGAAGGAAATCATGGGGCTAATCAAAAAATACTCCCCCATGTTGAGATTAATACTATGGAATTTCCCTGAACAATTTATGGTACCTCCATTTGCAATCATTACTTGAAACTATGGTGCAGGATATACAAAACAATTGAGATCTTTTGTTAATTTGTAATTAATGAAATTATGGGTGCTACCTGAATCAATCAATATTGTTACCTTTTTCTTTTTGATATATCCTTGTATCTTGAGGGTTTGTGGAGTAACGATACTAGCCAAAGCATGACAAGATATTGTGGGGGTAGTATCTTCTAGATTTGGGTCTTGTGATGGTTCCAATTCTTGATCTTCTTCCTCTTCATAGTATATGTTGAATAATTTTTTTTCACGGCATTTATGCCCCTTATTGTACTTTTTGTCACAATTGAAACATAGTCCTTTCGCTCTTATTTCATCCATTTGTTGATGCGTCAACCTTGTTGGTTTAGGTAAACTGTCTTATTCTTCTTCACAGTTGATGTATAATAATTTCTTCTCACTTCATTTATGCCCTTTACTGTACTTGTTGTCACAATTGAAACATAGTCCTTTTGCTCTTCTTTCATCCATTTGTTGAGGTGTCAACCTTTTTGGTTGAGATATGGTTGTCTTATGACCCCCAAAACGATCTTCTCCTCCAATGCTATGCTTGTGTCTAGCCTTATTTTTGGCATGAATATGATGAGTATTTTGCATAGCTTCCATAATACACACAGGTTGTCTTAATAAAAGTTCATGTTTAATGTCTTCTTTTAATCCACCCATGTAAGCTTCCAGCAAGTGTTCATCACTTAGGTTATCCACCCTTGTGGCCAATACCAGGAATTCTGAATTATATTATTCAATATCACCTAACTCCTTGATTCTTGTCAATTGACTGAAGAAGTCTTGTTCCCAAACTTTCCCATATTGTGCTTCTAAGTCTCTTGTAAATAAACCCCAAGTGTAGTGATATAAATGGGGTTTCCTTTTTACTATCCATTGATACCATTGATATGGTTTGATCTCAAAGTTCAAGGTTTCTATGTGAATCCTTTTCTTTTCATCTATAATATTATGTAGTTCAAAATATTGCTCTATTTGGTTCACCCAAATAAATACCTATGTGTCATCAAACTTCTTTAATTCAATTTTGGGAAAGTTGAATTTAGGACCCACACCAGAATTAACTCCACAATTAGAGTTAGATTCACTAAATAGCTTATTATTGGAATTTTGTTCAACATGAGTACTACCTTTATTTTCATGATTCCATTCCATTTTGATGTATCCTTTAGGGAATATCCCATCTATAGCTTGAAATATCAGGGAAGACATATTTTACATTTCCTTCATGGAATTTTGTATTTCTGTTTTTATGTCATTCTTATTTTCTTCCATCTTATTTTACATATCATCCATCTTGTTTTTCATACCCTCGATATTGTTTTCCATGCCATTCATTTTCCCTTCCATTACTTGAATTTGTCTTTGTGAGTTTACGCAATTATTATACTTTTCACTCATATTCTTAATTTGTTCCTCTAATTTGGACAACCTGTTATGTATGTCCTCATTTTCTTCTTGAGTCATAGATGAGACTTTTGGAGGTTTAATACGCGTTGTCACCTTTTTGGGACCCATATGGAGTAATAATAATAATACTCCTCTATTCTATATTTATCACAAATTTCAAGTCACCCAAAACAAATATTCCAAAAATAACTATGCCAATTGTAAGTTACGTTCCATTAAAAACCTTAATTTGGAGTTTGTCCTCTTGGCTGACCTTTCTTCTGGTGTATCTCTAAAATTTTGGCCCTTTTGGATTTGAAATTTTATTCTATAGTTCTTTTATATGTCCTATCTGCAATGCCATAGGTCTGATCAAAATTGGATGTGCCAAGTGGAAGTTATGGTAACTTCCCCATACCTGATTGATTTTTGTCCCTTCCAGGAGAGTGTACTTGTAAAGCATGTCAAGATGACAATATATGATATTTGATTCTGAAACTTGCACCTTAAATAATACAGACTGTCCACTGTCCAATGAAACTTGTCTCACTTAATTTGGATACTCACTGAAGAAGATATCATTGTTTTACCTAGAACACCTATTTGAGACTAGTTAATATGACTAGTGAGATACCCTATCTTACACAAGGTGTATCTACAAAAGTAGGATGATCCAGAAGCTGATATTTTTATTACAACTAAGTTGATAATTTCTATGAATATCCTCCAGGTTTTAGTGCTTGAAACGTCACAGAAAGAATTTTATAGCGAAAATTATGCAATGGATAAATTCAAGATGATTCCAGAACCCTATCTTAAATAGGATATATCTCTGAAATTATAAGGCCTCACGAGCTGAAATTTTAACCCCACGTACCTTGATCCATCTGATAAATATCCTCCAATGGGTTTCTTCTTAAACAGCATAGAAAAACAATTATAGAAAAAAATACAATATGTCTCAGATGTAGTAGTGAAATCCCAAGACCTTGAGCTCTGATACCAAATGTTATGACCTAACGCCTTAAAAATGATAAGAAATCAATAAAATTCAATCCACTTCGAGGGGGAAATCTCCTTTACAATATACAAACTTCAGAACACAATATGAGATGAGATAAGATGATCCTAATATTATATCTCCTTGATATATATATATATATATATATATATATATATATATATATATATATATATATATGAGACAAAGGGTTACAATTATAATGAAAGGGTGCAAAGAAGGGTTCTAGCCGACCTACTAGAAATGTAATAATTCAATATCTAGGACATAATAAGGGGTTTTATACATATCATGGGGTTTTTTCTAGGGCTTAACAAACTGAACAATTGCATCTCTTCACTATAGGAATGTATCTCTTCATTATAAGTATGTTCCTTTTCAATATAAGATATTAATCATACTATTTTAGTTAACACAATGTCAATGAACCATTGTTAATTTTAGATCATTTAGTCACATTTTCAATTGGGCCAATAGATTTTGACTATCATGATTTAATTCACTTTTTACCTTACCATAGGTAAATACCATCATGGTTTGCAAATACCATCTACACATACCATTTGCTCTTTCACTTTTACCCTTTTTATTTAACTCTACTTTCACTTTTACCTTTTTCTTTAATCAAATTTCACTTTTACCTTTTTCTTTATTCCACTTCATATTTACTATTTTTTTACGTAAACTCCACTTCCACCTAAATTTTCAACTTTTTTTACTTATTAAAGTCACATTTATATTTAATCCACTTTCTTTTACACTTTTAAGTAACCTTCGTTTCCACTTAACTTTTCCACTTTTGTTATTTATTAAAGTCATATTTATATTTAATCCACTTTCATTTCCACTTTTGTGTAAACTCTGTTTCCATTTAACATTTCAATTTTGTATTTACTAAAGTGATATCAAGGTCGCATTTATATTTAATCACTTACTAACCTCTGACATATATTTGATCACTTTCTAACCTTTGATATCACTGAAAATTTATTCAACAATTGATTGCCTGAGTGGATCTAACCATTTGTGGCTGCTGGAAATTGTTTGGGTTTGAAGAGTCCTCTAACTTCGTCCTCAAAAGAATGATGAAAAATACTTGCCAGGAAATATCGACTACCGTATTGATCTGAAAGACTCAAGGGTTCTCGGTGTTGCATCAACAAATTTCCCTTTGACTACTCTCTGAAATGATAGTGCACGAGAAAGTATTCAAGATGGAAACTCGTCAGTATGCATTATGTTCATCACGATCCCATCTCAACAGAATATACAGTGACTAGGACAATTTGACTAGACCAATGTAGTAATTGAAATTGTCTCATTCTTTCATTTTCACTCTTTCATTCTTTCATTTTCACTCTTTCATTCTTTCAAATAACTCGACCATGCGATCCCTTGTATTGTGGCATTCCTCTATGTTCCTATAACTCAGTATTCTTGTAGCTTTTATTGCAGTTCCATGTCATACTCCACTATGGTACTTCTTGTCTTCATGTTGACATCAATGCCAACACGATATTTCCATCTAATCCCATGTATAAATCCTTGAAATCCATGGTGACGGGACCCGATTTACACAACCATTCTACTATTGGGAATACAACACAACATCCCATTTCAATGGAAAACATGACAGATTCCACGATATAGTCCTCCATTTCACGTTTCGCATTTCCACACTTACCATTGGATTTCTTAGTACCACCATTGTATATCATGATTTTGAAATTGTGCAAAAGATGAACATAACAATGTGTTTCTTATACTACTCTATGATGGATGGAATTGTGGGTTAGCGATACCATTGTTAATTAAGACAACTACCTTTTTGTGTTTGATGTACCCTACCGATTTCAAGGTCTAGGTAGCTATGATTCTTGGCAAAACATGGAAGGAAATTTGGCGTTCCTTATAAGGAGGTTCTTGGGTGGTTGCTTCATGAGGAAAATGTGTAATCTCTCATAAATCCATCTCTATAGTGGTTTCCTATTAAATGTCCTTTGGTGTGCCTAATGGGGGCATATTTATAACAAATAATTTGTGTTCCTTAAACTGATGCCCATTGAAAAACATTTCATCACAATGATAATAAAGGCTTCAATGTTGACATTCTACTACTTCTTCCCTTATTAAGTTGTGGACCCTAGGGTCATGCGAAGGAGGTTGAGGAGGCACAAAAGGAGGACATGGTTTTGGAAAAAAAGTGGGTTGTTTGTTCTGGTCATTTATCACCACTTGTGCATGTCTAGCTAGTTGAGAGGCTAATAAGCATGTAGTGGGTTGAGACATCTCTATTTTTTCTTTAATATACTCCTTTATACAATTGATAAAATATTATTTGAAAAAATTATTGGCCATAACTTCCTTTTTTTATTTCCAATTGCGTGAAGGAAGCAATAAAGTCTTTGATTGTGCTAGTTTTGCACAACTTTCTCAACAACCCCAAAGAATTAATGATTGGTTTCAAATCAAGGATATATGGCCTTCACAAAATGTATCCAGGTAATGTACCCTACATAGGGCTTATTGTGCCATATCCATCACTACCAATACTCCCAGTCCAAGTATAACACACCCACTCAAAGTTTCACTTGATCGTTATCAATACCATGGAGAGAAAAGTAGGGAAAAATAGTGTTCCATCTAGGTAAACCATCTTTTTGGGTTAGAACTATTAAAATTGTTTAGGTCTATCTTAATAAATCTATGCAACATGTGTTGTTGACAATTATGAAAGGGTACCCTTCTATGATTCCCACCATTTGTGTATGATTCACTAATGGCCTATGGCCTCGACACCTCTAGCCAATGTTTCCTTTATCTTAGTGATGTAATAATGGATTGTATTTGTTCATTGGTTTTATAAACCTCTTCTTATAGGTTGTCAATCTTGGAGACCCAACCTTTAATATTTGCGACATGTTCTTTCAATTTGATGATCTTGGTATCCAAGGTCATGTTTTTGGTGGTTTCCATGCGAGTACCCTTGGGTCCATCAAAAGGGTTACCTAAGAGCTATATCAATTCAATCAATGTTACGCAAGGATTCTTTTGAGATAAGTCTCCCATAATGGTTTGAGCTAACCCCAATTTTTCTTTTTCACTCATATTGTAGTATAACTCCCACCTACGTATTGTTATACTAACATATTCTCAAATTCCTTAAATTCTAAGTTATGTAGGAATTTAGTTGCTTGTGCTACAAAGGCTAGGGTTCATAGAGTTCTAAAAGAAAAGGAGTGTGAAGAGATATAGCTCTCTAAAACACCTGAGGGTTTCGAACAATAGTATTTGGTTGGTCTTTCATGGGACTAACTAAGGAGGATAGACCATACCATTAGTTGTACTACTAGATTCCTTGGTATGTGAGAGCGATCTCCCTGAGTGCTTTGCTTAGTGTACTATAGCAACAAAATGATCAATAGGTTTATGTAAGGAGATTTTTAGGTGCACCTAGGAGTCTTTTTATATACATGAAGGTATGTGGAAGATCAAATACATATACAAATTATGTATGATGTAGTACTACTTGACAAGTACCAATAGAGGTGTACAATGGCATCCAACTAGGTGACTCCACTTGTATTCCTTGAATGTATGCTTCTTTACCACAATTTTACCCACTAAACAACAAATCATTGTGTTTAAAGACATCAAAACATGTCTCTAGCCTAAAAATATATTCTCTAAAAAATGGGCATATGCTATCATAGGAAAGAGCTTTGATGCCACTTGTAGTGTACTTAATAAAAAAAAAACTATAAATTATAAGAAACATTAGAAAAAATATAAATCAAATAAAGTAAAATAGGAGAAACAATAATATTGAACCTATATAATATATACCATTATATTGATAATTTAGAAAGAGAGAAATGTTCATGGACCTCTTCGAGGGCCCGACCTTGAGATGAGCATAGCTCCAATACAATGAAAATACTTAACAAACATAATATAGCTTCTTATTTATATAAATAGTTTATTCACGACCCAATCCCTAACCCCTAATGGTCCCAACATTAAATAGTACCAACTATCTAACGGGATTATTCCACAAAGACAACCCTTTGACGTTAATAAATTACACACTAACTACCTAGGGGACCTCGCTCAAAAAGGATGACCCGCATACATTAACTAGCTAACTATTAACTACCCCATAGTAGGAAGGTTAGGATGGGACCCTAACATTGGAATATGATGTCAAACATATGAAAAGAGAAGAGAAATGCTCCAAAATAACAAAAAAATCAAAAGAGGTCGAAGGTGGGACCCATATAAGTTACAATTATATACTTTTGAAAGTTATGTCAAGTTATGTCATTTAAAATATATGCATTTACTTTTATGAAGAGTTGCTTTTAGAATTCTAATCATCACAAATAATATTGTTTCTCTATTACATAAAAGTTTAATAGAAAAGTTGTCCAAAGTTTTTAAAGGGGATAGCATGACAAAAGAGAATGTCTGTATTGAGATATGATTTATAGACCCACCTTATAAATGCCACTCGTATGATTTATCTTGAGTTTTTCAACGAAATTTAAAGTGTACAATATGGTATTGATTGAATTCAACATATTATATTTTGTTCTATGACATGCATAATAATATTTGCGGAGAGGGCTTAAAAATCACAATGAATTAAGAATATAGTATTAACTGAATTCAATATACTACTTGTTCTATGACATGCATAATAATATTTGTTCTATGATATGCATAATAATATTTGAGCATATGCATAATAATATTTGAGCAGAGAACTAAAAAAATGACAACGAATCAAGATGAAGATATGTAAGAGAAAACTAAAACTAGCACAGCCTCAAATTTGGTGTTTGTGGTTGATGAATGTTGAAAGGTTTTCATTGTTTTCATTGATGAACCCTAATTTACACAGCCACAAAGCATTGTTGCAGAGATGCACGTTTCAACAATTTATTTCTTGCACAGCCGCAAACTCTTATTTGTTGCGTGTTTCAGCTATTCTTGCGCCCTTGTAAATTGCGGGAACGGTGAAATAGCAATCGAGGAGCTGGCCGCTTGGACAATCTCGTTCAGGCCGTTTAGGTTGGTCTAGAAAATGAAACCCTAATCACTCGTAAGTGGCAATCAACTAGCCACTATAGTAAATTTTAAATATGATCAAGTAAAAGTAAAAAATTAAACATGTAAACGGATTTCTTTATAATAGTGAGGAAGTTAGTGGCTGAAATCACAACCATTGATTTATTGGGACGACTAAAAATATTCCATCAATATTTAATCTTGTCCATACAAAACTGATTAAGCACTAAAAACCTATTAAATATGCTCATTGTCAATAGATATACACCTTTCAACATAAAAAATAAAAATAATATAATATTTTATTAAGAAATATTTAATATAATTAATGCAATAATAATTAATACCAAAAATTATTCAAATAATCATAAGATCTCTCCTACAAAGTTAAAAAAGTCATGGGTTCGAATCTTTTTATGTCCTCACTTTGAACTTGAAAACTTGGAATGCAATGCCATACCGATGCAATGATAATGCTATAAAAACATTGAGGACACAAAATACATCTCTAACAGTATGCATATGACGCTAGCGCAACGCAGATGTGATGCCCCAATTGCGTCATATTTTTTACTGTGAAAACCAGATTTAAAAAAGAGTACACAATCTCAAAACATTTAAAAACTTGTCAAAGTGAATGGTATAAATTTCAATGAAAGCTCATTGTGAATTATCATATGTCTTTCGAAGATTTGCATCGTGTGATGATAGAGTTCTTTGCGAGAATGACTTCTTTCCAGAAAACCTAGAGGAATCTAGCCTTGAAACGACAAGTATTTCCCCAAAAAAATCAAGATGCGGTCTCGCTGGTGAGAATTTGTTTTCACAATGTTTGTTTTTAGGCTCAATTTCATTATCGTGAACATATCAATTTCATCATCATGAACCTCTGGCCGCACTGTCCATACCGCGGGAAGAATAAAATTAGGTCAGTATGGTAATCGTTAGAAGTAGCAGACGAAAATGTAGGGGTTGTTTAATTGTTCTACGTTTTTGTTCTTTTTGTTGGAATTCGGCAACATAAATCTGTACGAAATCACAATTTTTTGTTGTTTAAATTATATTTTTGAATGTAAAAATAGATTTAGCCTGCTGAAAAATCCCTAGAACAGTCAGATTGTACAGATTTAACCACTCAAATCTTCAGATTCAACAATATGTCACCGAATTTAGGGCAAATATCCCCCCAAAAAAAATGCAAACAGAAAAGACCCAGAATAAGTTTCCCTAGGATCGAATCGAATACTTCACAGAAAAGATGAGTTTACATGAATTTGAACAATGCTTGTGATGGGATCCATCATTTTGTGAAAGGTATATTCCAAGGTCTATTAGTAAGACACATAAAGTGCTTCTTCTAGACAGAGGTTTGATAAATAATTGGTGTATAAGACTTTCTTGTTTGTGAAACAAGGGATCTCCTCTACCCAGTGATTTTGCCCAGTAATTTGACTGCTAAAATCTACGGATGTATACATACCCTACCTCCTCTGGATTTGAACTTGTGACCTCTTAACCTATAACCATATATCAACTGTTCCTATACAAATCTCTAAGAGTACGCATTGAACAGAATGTTCGAGACTGTAGATAAAATTAACTAACTGTAGCAACTGCGAAAACCTATAAGGTGAATTTTGAAGTCACAGCAACGCATAATAATAGAACACATAAACTATAAAAAAAAAAGGTTATTTTGTTGTTTGATGAGCTTGTAGAAGGTAGAATTGTGCTCTTGGAAAAGCTCGGATTGTATTCATTAACCAGAATTGGAGTTTATTCGAGCTTTATTTTATTTTTTGCTTATAATACTTTTAGCCATTTTTGTTGGCCCCAGGCTTGCAATTTTCTCAGAATAATAGAACTCTTTGTTAGCACGAGTCATAGCGACCTTCAAAATAATTGAAATCTATTCAGTGTTCTCTATGGGGTATGTTCAAGCATTTTCTTGGGTTTTTTGACTGAAGAATGTTTGCAATACTGCGTGTAGTTGATAGAATCGGATAATCGTTGGCCAAAACTGTTATGATAGGTGTTGCAGGGGTATTTGAAATGTTTAGTATCGGTTAAGTACTCAAATGGAGTTTGTTCTAGCATTTAATGCTAATTTATGCTAATTTTGTTGAGCAGTTTCTTGTTTTGTTTGGCTTGAGGCTTTTGATTTTTCATATTATTGATACAACCATGGAATTTGTATTGTTACTGGATGCACATACTACTGTTTTTTGGTAGAATGTTTGTTGCTTTTTTATGATAGTACTATGTACACTAGAATTGTAGTCTAATTAGGTCTGTTTGGCATAATTAAGTCATCCTGGCATAGAGTTGAATACAATTTTTTGTTATGGTGATTTACTTTAGAACACTTGAAATCTGTTTAGTGTTCTATATGTGGTCCTTCCAATCATTTTTCTTGGGTTTTCTGACCAAAGAATGTTTGCAATACTGTGTAGTTAATAGAATAGGATAATCAATGGCCAAAATTGTTATGATCAGTTTTGCAGTGGTATTTGAAATGTTTGGTATTTATTAATTACTCAATTGGAGTTTGTTTTAGCATTTTCTAATTTTGTTCAACATTTTCTTATTTTGTTTGGCTTGAGCCTTTAGATTTTGCATATTGTTGATATAATCAAAGTATTGGTATTAGATACATAGAGTATTACTTTTTGTAGAATGATTTTTGATCTTTGATGATACTACCAAGTATACTAGAATTATTGGTCTTTTTAAACAAGGTCTTCAAATTAAATTGAAATACCTATACTATCATGTTCTTATAGAGTATTACTTTTTGTAGAATGATTTTTGATCTTTGATGATACTACCAAGTATACTAGAATTATTGGTCTTTTTAAACAAGGTCTTCAAATTAAATTGAAATACCTATACTATCATGTTTTTAAGTTAAATTTGTTTTATGGTGATTTACATATTTAGTTTGTGTTTAGAAGCATTGACATTTAGTTTTTTAAACAATTTCCTTTTGTTCTTTAAATTAAATTGAGATACCTATATATTTTGAACTATCACGTTAAATTTGTTAAGAAAAAGGAGGATTAACAATAGAAAAATGGGGTGAAATGTTTTCGATTATTTGATATATTTATTTGAAATTAATTTTACATTAATTAAAGCCTTCTGGTCAGAATTTGGAAATGCAAAAATTCCATCTTTGAATTACCTTCCTAGATCAACACAACTTAGTAAACTTTTCTTTAAGCTTTTTTTTTTATCATATTGATATATTTTGAGCCATTTTTGTTGTTTTTTTTCTTTTTTTTTCTTATAATTAAAGAACACATATTATCATTTTTTTTAATCATATTTGTATATCTTAAACCAGTTTTGTTATTTTTTTTCTTTATAGACTTATTTTTGTCTGTAGTTTTTTTTTTTCTTATAATTAAAGAACAAATATTATCATTTTTTATCATTGGTTAGTATTCCTCTGTTAATTATTTGAAAGATAAGTAGTAGGAACTAGATCTTCTATGGTGGTAAGGGTTGATGCCATTTAAAGTTGGAAGAAACTATTATCTTGTTTTTTTATTGTTGATGTTATTTGTGCCAACAAAATGAATCCAATTGTTTTGGAATTGAATCACTAGTGAGTAAATTTTCAAGCTATGTTGGTAAAAAACAATCTCATTAAATTAAAATATGGGAGATTCTTCCAGCTAGATATTAAACTACATATTGTTTTGATTTTTTTCTCAACTAAAGTTGTTTTGCCCTTTAGAAATTCTTCCAAAAATTGTACAAAACATTCATTTTCGCATCTTCAAGAAATTTCTCTGCTTGCAATGTATCCCACTTAAACTTATTTTTTCCACAACATAACACATATCCCATTTTAACCATTTTTGGTTGCAACTTATCACATCATTGCAAACTTTTATTCATCGCAACATAGGGAAATTTCTAAGAGAATTGCTTTATTTGTTTGCAATGTATCACATCAATTGAAATTTCTGTTCACCCTTCCATACTGCACTATTTTTTTTTCTCGACTCATCGCATGAACCCAAAGTTTTCTTTTCTCTTGGTGTATCACAATAAAAAAATTTACACATGCAATGTATCACTCGAAAAATCACTTTTGAGAAACTTAGATATATCTAAGTTATTACCCATTTTACCTTTTCTAGTATCTTGTTAATGGGGAATTCCCTATTGTATTTAGTAGACTATATTATATGTGTGAATGTAACCGTCTAAGACTATTTTACAATGGATCTCTATCATCACATTCTTTGAATCTTTTATTCTTTGTGATGTGTTGCACCGACTGAAGCTTTCATTCACCTCATCATATCACACTAAATTTAATTTTTTTTCCTACGACACATCATGTGGACCCAAAGTTTCCTTTCTCTTGGTGCATTGCAAGAAATTACACATGCAATGTATCACATGGGCCAAAACTTGCCACTTGCATGACATATCACTCAGAAAATTACTTTTCCTACGACACATCACATGAGATGAAGTTTTTCTCCTTCATGGTGTATCATACCAAAATATATTTCATGCAATATGTGGCAGTGCACTAATGTTTCTATCTCCATGACAAACCCTTTATCACATCACATGGATTGAAGTTTTTGTTCACCATGCTAAGCTATTACCCATTTTACCTTTTATGTTATCCTATTTATAGGGACTTCCCTATATTATTTAGTAGACTATTATATATGTCAATGAAACCATAAAAGAATATTTTATGATGGATTCTCTATGATTTCATTCTTCAAATCTTTCATTATTTGTGATATATCACATTGACCGAAGTTTTCATTCACCCCTTCATATTGCACTAAATTTGTTTTCTTGTGACACATTGCATGGACCCAAAGTTTCCTTTCTCTCGGTGTATCATAAGAAATATTTTTATACATGTGATGTATACATGTGATGGACCCAAAGTTTATTTTTTCCCAATGTATTTAGTAGACTATATTATATATGTAAATGTAATTATCCAAGACTATTTTTTCCCATTTCAACTAAGAAGACTTCACTATACTCTGTTAATGAACACTTCCCTTGTAGCTTAGTAGTTTTTAGTCATTACATTGTTTGTTGCTATAGTGTTCTCTTTACATAGTTTGGGAAGATCTCTAAGTTACTTTTTGACTAATTTTCAAGCCTTTGAACTTGTTTGTAGCTGAATTGTAAAATCATTTCAAAATTGGGTGTTTGAGTACTAGATTTCAAATTTTGTGTGATATTTTTGTTGAAAATTGATGTTCTCTATAATTTATTTTTTTTTTCAAATTATTTTTTATTTATATTTGGATATATTAGCTTGTTGGAGCTTTTCCTGAGTTGGGTTTGGATATTTCAACATGTTGGAGCTTTATTTGAGTTGGTTTTGGATTATTTAGTGAAATGTAAGTTTATTTACAATATTGTTTCAACATTCTTGGTAAAGGAAGCTAGTGACATTTGAAGACAGAGTTATAGTATTCAGAAAGATGTAATGATTTTTCTCTACACTAGTATATATTTCTCAAAAATATTATATAAAGAGGCCTTTAGGTCCACCCGAAATTCAAACCTTATAGTTTGAACTTGTTTGTAGCTTAATTGTAAAATCATTTCAAAATTACGGTGTACCACTATTACATTTCAAATTATTTGTGGGTTTTTTGTTAAAAAGTTGATGTTCTCTATTATACATTGCATTTTTTGAATTAAATTTGATTTGGATTTGGATATATCAGGTAGTTGGAGATTTATCTAAGTTGGGTTTGGATATTTCAACTTGTTGGATATTTATCTAATTTGTGTTTGCATTATTTAGTGAAATGTAATTGTATTTGTGATACCCTCTCTCGCAAATCCTTCTCAAATGGAAACACAATCTAGGTCTTATTCCATTGGTCCTGCTAAAGTTCTCCCACCCCCATGACCATTTCCTCCTCAAATGGAATAGAAACTCCAAGAGGTTACTCGTGTTGTTCCAAGTAAACAACGTGGACAAAGTTGAGTTGGTATACCAATTAAATTACTCTAAAATCACTTCATAGTAGGAGTTTCAAATCTCCAAGACTCATTTCACTATGACATGAGTAACTTCCACATTTCTAATGGATCTCTAAACAAAACAATAAATTTCCAGGACTCGTTCACATGTATTCAAAGACTAGTTTGTGGACACAACCTTGTATACTGGGAGTGCTAGCCCATCTGTTGTAAGGTTTGAATTTTAAGTGGACCTGAAGTTCTCTTCATATAATTTTTCTAAGAAAGATATGCCATTGTAGGGAAAAATCGTTACATCTTTTCGAATACTATATATATGTCTTCAATTCTCACTAGCTTCCCTTATGTTGACAGGGGGGGAATTTCTTTCTGTAATAGGGGATTGTCACTTGATCAAGGCCCCAATTAGGCATATAATGATTTGGTATAGTGGCGTCCTCTAGTATGTGGGCCCAATTTCCACTAATAAATGAATTACTCTTAGAATATAGGTTTTCTCATTGAAGTTTTCTAAAGTCCAAAATGTGTCCTAAACTAATGTGGAAAAGAAAGAAAACCAACCTATCTTGTAAGAGCATATAAAATCTAATTGAAGATGAGTAATATAATCCCTTCATCAATAGTTGGAAGAAATTCACATACATATTAATGAAGAAACCACATACACATTTGTAGTTAATCAGAAATGACAAGAAATTGATTGATTAATGCTCACTATAAACGTTTGCTTCCAAAATCAATGAAAAAGAGATTAACAGTAATTAGGTTCACAAACATGGAAAAAATTCACTCTAAATGGAACTTAAATATTATTAACATCACACATGTACTCAAAATTCACTCTAAATCTAGCCAACTTGCAAGAAGCTCCTTTGGTGGTTTCGAACTTATTACTTTTCTCAACAATCTGGTTGAGCAACCATGAATGTCCCTCCATTTCCTCAATTGAGGCATATTTTGTAACACCCCCTTTATAAACCTATGATTATGTGTAATTAACCATGAATTATGATTGTCATGTAATGGAATAAAAACATTGTAAATGTATTATTGTTTGATTTAAATTGTCAACCAGTTGACTGTAGGGTGAAGCCTTGAAAGTATTGGCCATGATACGACTAGAGGATGTTGGAATACTGAGAGGGGGGGGGGGGTGTGGGGGTGAATCAGTATGAACACTTTATTATCACTTTTAACCACAATATGTAATCATTAACATCATCAATAAACCAAAATTTACATGGAAACCCAAATGGGAGAAAAACACAGAATGTTTTTCTTATATATCAAAAGAATACATTCATTGGAAGCACCAAATTCACAATTCTCCAACTACAACTGGAAGGAGGGTACCACCCCCTATTTACATCCTCCAACATAAAGGAATCTACAACTCTCTGAATTCTTTGGTTCCAACCAGAAGGAGGCTACAACCCCCTGATTCTCAGGCTCCAACCTGAAGGAAAATCCAACTCCCTATGTTCTATGGTACCAACCGGAATGAGGCTACGAACCCTTTTCCTTGCCCGATTCTGCTGCCCTGAAATATAAATGTAGACCAACTGTGACTACCATAATTACTACCATGGTCACTGTCACTATCATTGTCACTACCACTGTTACTGTCACTGTTACATCAACCTGTAACCTGTCACATCAACTTGTCATTGTATCCAACATGACACTATCACTGTACCATCAACCTGTAATTGATCATCAATGTGAGCTATACCAAAACCTGTACCATATCATCCATCAATTGTGTACCAACATATGTATTATAACATGCATTAATCATGTACCATAAGATATTCCAAATGTAGGTACCAAAACAACAATGATGAGTATATAATCATGTACCATGTACTAGAGAATCAATCACATATAAAACCAATACCATATACCATAGCATAAATCATGTATATACCAATACCATATCATCAATAAAGTGCCTCAAAGAACCCAAGAATGTACCTCATGCATATGCCACCAACATCAAGTATATACTTCAACCATACATCCACATCTCAAAGATGAACCATAGTAGTCATGTCATACAAGAGTATATATCAATCAACCATGTATCCAAATATGTACATCTATCATGTGTCAAAACATATCTCAAACATGTATCATACCATAACCAAGTATGACCTTCACAACAATCACATAAGCATACCTATACCTTTGTAGCTGACTTGATACACAATATATCTAACCTATAATGTTACTTCTGACTTTAGGGACCTAGTACTAGCATTACCCCCAAATATGTCTTGTCCTCATGGGACTGAGACATATTGTCATGTGAGGCCTCGTGTGACAAACCTTAAGCAACCCGCGGGGGTGCCTCACGGGACACTGGTAGTCTGACCAACGGGGGTCAACCAAACTAGGGTTTCCTTAGAAAATGTTTCTCTCCTCTGCAACCCCAAAACTCCCGCACTTCTCAGTTGTCACTACCTCAGATTTATCCATCGCAAAACTTGCCAATAGATCACTAGTTCACTAGAAGATATTCAATGGAATAAGTGAGTGAATGTGCTTGCGAATGACTCCTTGATGTGTATTTATATTTTTTTTTTGGGTAACCTCTTTCATTAAACTTAGGGGCTTCTTAACTTTATTTTTACAACCACCTTACCCTTTCATTAAAGACTTGTAACTAACTAGAGGCTTCTTGACCATTCTTTGGGGATTCTAACTTCACAAGGCCATAACTCCTCAACCATGAGGAAATATGTGGCGTACCACCTATCACCGGAAATGACATGATGAGGAATATCCATCCATTAATTAGTTACTTGTATTTACACAATCCTTCATGACCTTTTTCTGTGATCCACTTTGGGTTCCATAACCATACCTTTGGGAGTACCAGACTTCTTCAAGGGTTGACATTAATGACAACCAATATTTCAATAATATCCCCCTTTGGCATTGATAGCAACATCTATGGCATGGTAAAACTCATGCTCCCCCTGTGACTATCACTCCCCCTAGGACTATTGCTCCCCTTGTCTCCATGCATATTTTCTTTCTCTCCCCCTTTGAAATCAATGGAAAAGGGTAATTCTCCTTGGGGATACTCCCCCTATCTACAAGAATTTTCTCTCTTCATGGTCTTTCTTTGTGTAAATTTTTTATGTATATGAAAAGCATTCAAAAGATTCTTTACTTCTATCCCCCTATCTGACTTTGTCCAATGTCGTGTGTATCACTATGGGGTAGAAACTACTCCAAGTTTCGGTCGAAGATACTCAAAGGTATCCCTCAAAAGAGGTTTGGTGAAGATATATGAAATCTACTCGTTTGTCCCAATATATTCTATCTTGGTGTTATTATCTATATCCTATTCTTGTATAAATTGATACTTGATCAGAATGTGTTTCATCTTGGAATGCATCACTAGATTCTTAGAGATATTATTAGCGTTGGTATTGTCACAAAGAATTGAAATGGGCTCATCGTAATTCACTTTTATATCATGCAAGGTCTGCTTCATCCAGAGCACTTGAGTGCAACATGTTGTTGCTACAATATATTCTGCCTTTGCTATGGAAAAAGATATTGATGATTATTTCTTTCTTAGCCATGATACCGGACACTCACCTAAGCAGAAAGATGCTCCATTTGTACTTCTTCTATCGTCAATGCTACCTTCCCAATATGTATCTGTGTAGGCAACCAAAGATAGGTCATTACCTTTTTGGATACCATAGTCCAAAATATTTTGTTTCCTTGATATATATGAATATTCTATTTACTGCCATAGCATGTGTTTCTTTTGTTGTTGCTTGAAATATTACAATCTGGCCAACTTCTTCCATCACATTCGATCTTGACGCTATCACATAGAGTAAGATACCAATCATTTATCTGTAGAGTCTCTGATTTGCATACTTAGAATCATCATCTTGGCTTAAATTGTAGTTGGTCTGCATAGGAGTACACACAGGTTTGCAATGTTCCATTCCAAACTTATTTAGCATTTCTTTGGTATACTTGGTTTGAGAGATGAAAATACCTTTATCACGCTAACATATTTGTAATCCCAAAAAGAAATTCAACTCACCAAGAAAATACAATTCAAAATCATTTTGGATATCTATGGAAAACTTCAGACTCATTCTGTCATTATCACTTCTGAATATGATGCCATCTACATAAAATTATCAATATACTGTCTCAATTCACTTTTATGTAGAGATTTATAAATGCATTGTCCTTCCTGAACCCTTATTGTTGTAGATACCTTTCCAGTGTTGAATACCATGCTCTGGGGACCTTCTTGAGTCTATACAATGATTTCTTCAGTGTGCAAACATAATCTTCCTTTTCTGATAGTAGGAATCCTTCTGGCTGCTCGATGTATAATTCTCCTTCTAATTATCCATTAAGAAAGGTTGACTTATCATCCATCTGATACACCTTAATTATTTTGGAACATGCATAGGATAAGATCAATCTGATTTGTTCCATCTTGGCAACTAGGGAAAATGTCTCTTCGAAATATATACCTTCAATATGAATGTATCCTTTGAAAACTAACCTTAATTTGTTTTTGGTTACCTGTCCATCCTCATTCAATTTGTTTCAGAAAACCCACTTTGTACCAATCACATTCTTGTTCTTCGGTCTTGGAACCAGATACCATGTGTCATTATTCTCTATATGATCCAATTCTTCATCCATAGCCTTGATCAAGTTTTGATCCTTGCTAGCCTCTTCAAAACTTCTTGGTTCAATTGTAGATAACAATGATAGGTGGTATTATTCTAGTGAAATTCTTCTTCTTTAGGTTTCAAATCTTGTATCTTTATTCCCAATAATATGTTTTGGTGGATTATTTTTCTGTACTCATTAGCTAGGTGTATTAGGAGGTATCTGTTGATCATATTCTTTGTGTTCTTCTTCTTCTTCTACATCTTCTTCTTTTAGATATTCCTCGTCATCTACTCTTCTAAGTCTTTTCTTACTTCTTTTTCCTTCCTTACATTTGTCTCATCAATCGTTACATTGAAGCTTTCCATGATTTTGTTGATTTTTGGACTAAAGAATTTATATTCTTTTCTTTTGCTTGAATACCCAACTAATATACCTTTGTCAACTCGGGAGTCAAATTTTCCAAGCCTACCATCTTCTCTTTTGATATAACATTATCTTCCAAATACTCTAAAATGATTCACATTTGTCATTCTTCCTTTCCATAACTTGTAGGGAGTGGACTATCACTATTACTTTTGAGCATTCCTCCTTTTAGGATGTTAACTATTGTATGAACTACCTATTCCCAAAATATGTCACTCAACTTGCAATCTTTCAACATGGTTCTGGCCATTTCCTGTACTATTATGTTCTTCCTTTCGACCACCGCATTTTGTTGAGGTGTCCTAGCTACCATGAATTGTCTCTTTATTCCATGTTCGCTACAAAAATCCATGAATTCCTTTGATGTAAACTCTCCTCCACTGTCTAATCTCAAACACTTGATTTTCAAATCCATCTCGGTCTCAACCATCTCTTTGTATATCTTGAAGTGTTTGAATGCCTATGGCTTCTTCCTGAGAAAGAAAAATGCAGTCATTCTTGTGTATTCATTAACTAGTAGCATAAAGTAATGTTCTCATTTAATCTCTTTGTTCTTGTAGGTACACATAGATCATTGTGTACAATCTCTAATGGTTTTTTCATGGAGTACTCTTTTGATTTGAACTTGGTATTGGTTTGTTTTCCTTGTAGACAATGCTCACATAGAGTATTTTTTGGCTTTGAGATTTCAGGAATTTCTTTCACTGCTTCCTTTTTGTTTATTTTGACATGGTTATCAAAGTTTATGTGACCCATCCTTCTATGCCAGAGCCAACTTTCATTTTCCTTTCCTAACCAACATTTTCCCCTTCCAATCTCATTCATGATATATATGTTGTTTGGGGTTCTTTTAGGTGTAGCCACCAATTTGCTTGATCCTTCTTTTCTTATCTCACATTTTTTTGAGTCAAACAAAATTTTGTGTCCTTGATCACACATTTCAATGACACTTAGAAGATTATGCTTCATATCTTCAACCAATAGAACATTTTCTACCTTGGCATATTTTCTCTCAATCTTGATTGTGCTTCTACCTATTAGTTTGGATAAGTTATCATTTCCAAATAAAACTAATCCATTTCATTTCTTCTTCAGAGTCGTTAGAAATTTTTTCTTGTCACATGGCATACAATTTGAACGACCATTGTCAACATACCACCCACTTTTATTGTGTTGCACTTGTAGAGCAAACATGAATTCTTCAGTGTTGAATTGATCCTTCTTTATTCTCCATATCCTTTGTGGTTACTCTTTATGATTGTTTCTATTCTTCTTTGGTTACTTTGGAGGAACATTCAGTGTACAATCTTTGGCCATGTGTCCAAAATTGTTTCACTTATAACACTCTATTTCATTACTTAGTGAACCAAAACTGTTGTGATTTTTGTTTTGTGCTTCAAGTGACTTTCTAGAATAGCCTTCACAATTTCTTCTATTATTGGCATAAGCTCTACAATTTGCAACTTTGTGACCAAAATTATTACAAGAATAGCATAAACCAAGAAAAATAGTTTTATACCTGGTTGTAGGGGATATTTTGAATGGTGTTTCTCTTCTGAAGCCTTCCTCTTCTTGAGATGTTGTTGATTGTTAATTTTGTGTTATAAATCTTCTAGGTGGTCCCATTCCTCTATGATTTTCTTATTGAGTAACTCTGACTATTTCTTCATAGGTGCTTTATTCTTCTTTTTGTGTTGTTGTCTTGGAGTTTGAACCTTTCTCAGTCTGCATCAGGTTGTATCCTATCTTGGACCTATCATAGTATGGTATTTGACTGTTGATGATATCATCCAATATTTTGGTGATATTATGCTGCATATATTTATTATGAAGATATTTTCTTAGGATAACTATTTTTGCTTCGAAGATTTCAATCATATTCTCTTTATCTTCTAACTATTTTCTGAGTGTTTCTTCAATCCTTTTGTCTTGTTCTACCTGGATCTTTAACTTCGTGATTATTTACTCAATTTATTCTGAGTTGTAATTTTGAGATACTTCTTTCTTCTTTAACTCTTCCTTGAGTGACTTGATTTTCTTTCTTTTTTTCCCTAGTTCTCTCACTACTAAATTTGAATGTTTTTGCGATGAAGTTTCGTCGGAATAGGGTCGTTGTTGCAACCAAGATGAGTTTTTTTCGTCAAAATAGATTTGTTGGTCTAGCAACTACACATGGATCTTCGTCAGTCTAGTGACTAGGAAAAGAAGCTTATACATAATAGGGAAAAGTTATCATTCATCGGTCCATCCACCAAGATTAGTCGGTCTAGCAACCCACTTTAGTCGCAATCATTGCTAGCATCTCTAAGGAAAGCATAACCTTGGTCACTCTAGCGACCATAATTAGTCGGTCTAGCAACTAATGTTAGTCGGTCTAACGAACCACTTTAGTCGCAAACCTTGCTAGCATCTCTAAGGAAAACATAATCTTGGTCACTCTAGCGACCATAATTAGTTGGTCTAACAACTAATATTAGTTGCAAGAGCGACCAAGACAACCCTGACAAACTTAGTCAAGAGACCAAATGGCTATACAAGTGACTAATGTTGGGGTTTTTTTAAAAACAAATTATGTCATTCACACAGGAATAATGTTGGGGTTTTGTTAGCGATCAAAAATCACTTGCTAATATTTCCCAAATCACATGATAATAGGATCATTAGGTAGAAGAGTTATTTTTAAATCTTAAAGTTTTAGAGGTTTTGAGAAAGGCTCAAATTCACATAAATTCAATTAAATGAGGATTTCACCTCTAAAAATAGGCCAAAGGTTAATTTTAGCTTTCGGAAGCTAATTGTGAAATTTACAGTTTAATGAGTCACCGAAAATCTCTGAATTTCGACGACTAAAAGAAAAAATACACGACTAGTAAGCCGTCGAAAGCTCTGAAGAGTCCAGATCGGTCTTCTTTCTGCCCAGATCACGTTTTTTCATTTCCAGAATCTGTGGGAATGATCTCAAATTAAAGATAATAATTTTATTCTTAAAGCTTAAAGTTTTAGAGGTCAATGGGACTCAAAAGTACAATTGAGTAGTGACCCATTGTGGGATCATAGTAGCATATTCTAGAAGCTGAATTATAAAACAAAATAAGTTAAACTACTGAAAAAGAGAAATGACAAAATGGAAATTTCATATGTAACATGAAAAAGGGATGCTCATTCTCATTAGAAGATGAAGCCCTTGATGTCACTACAAAAATAGTACTAAAAGTAGAGAAGGGAGAAGATGATTTCCCTGGTGAGTCACCAACCACATATTAGTCAATTCATTGCCTGACAATGTCTTTAGGGGAGAGTCTAGATTTGAGAGGACTTGACTATGTAACCATGGGTGAAATTAAAAATACCTAGCGATTGAAGGTTGGTTTCATGAAGGGGGTTTGTAGTGGAAAATGAATTGTGATAAGAAAGAGATCTCCTCAAAATCCTAGTGGGGGTAGGTCTGCTAGATGGAGGTTGAATAAAAGTGCATAACCCATCCAATCTAGTATTTGGTGTGACCTAGGTCTGTTCCTACCACTCATTTCCACCAACTATTTTGATCAAGAGAAGAAAGGAAGTGATTAGATTAATATGATCCATTCTTAGAGGTCCATGTAATATTTATCCCCTATATCCCAACATTTTCATGATAAAATGAGTTAGGATTCTCTAGTATGGATACCAAAAGAAGGTAGAGAGAGAATTGCAAGAGTGTCGACAGTAGAGGACATAAATGAAGTGTTGACACAAAGGGTGGATATCTTATATACACAAACAAAAGGAAACTAGGTATTTTGTTTTAACATAATGGAGAAGGTACCACCAGTGTTGAACATGACACACCCACCACTCAGAAAAACAAAGTGGAATAATTTTCACACTCAAAGATTGCAATTGTAGATATCCAATTCATGGATGCAAAGATGAATCATTCTCAAAATAAAATTGTATTTATACTTACCATGAAATTACAACAAAACTAGATAACATAGGCGATGACACCAAAGGTAGACATAGACAGTGAAATAATAAGCAAACAATATCACCTTGGAGAGAATTGGTTAAAAAAAGAACACATTCATCAGATGGACAAGGGGTTCTAATATTAAAAAGGGCATTCCTTCCACTCATAGGGCATGTGGAATGGAATAGGAACCTTGATACTTGATTGTTTTAAATATCCTATTCATAGTCTGGACAAAGACAATACACACCTCATTACTGAATTCAATTGAATGATGAGAAGTTCTTCCCATTGCTACAATTAATCACCACACAACACATAAATCTAAATTATGGCATCGACTAGGACTCAAATCCAAATTTAAGAAAAATCTAATTTCCTTATTTATAATAAATGATTATAAGTTGCACTTAACTATAGGGAACATAATTACAATTGTGTGCTTGTCACAGGTTCAACTATATCATTAGCTTAAGAAAATATTTAATAAACAAGTGACTAAAATAACAAACCCACACAAACATGGTGACAACAACAATTGCAAGGTATACTTATATGGAACTTGGTATCTAAATCTAGTTAGAAGGGACATGATCCAAGTTATTGGCTTTAGTCAGTTACAATGGTATGTTGTTCTAGACATTGTAATAAATCAAATGATATATTAATTGCCCCAAAACTTCCAAGAATGGGGGACTCTGTCAGAGTGAATCTATATCTAGCATTAAAATGGTGGGACTGTCTTTGTAATAGTTATGTTAGTCCTAAATTCAATGTCAAGTTAGTAGCTTTAGTAGCTTTAGGGAGCTATAGAGATTAGGTTTAGATGTCTTGTGTTAGGCCACTAAGAGTCTAGGATTGCTAGGCTTAGGATGTAGGTTAGGTTTAGGGTAGGCTGAGGTATGTAGGGGTAGCCTAGGTTAAGTTAGGAGGTTTGAACCTCCTAGGAGGAGCAAGAAACATATGAAGAAGATGATGAACCTCAGGGTCACCACATTCAGTGTGTACTACATTGATTTAGGCTAGCAACAGTGTTGGCTAGAGAGACATACCTTAGGGATTTTGCCCACCGCCATGCATCCTTAACACTCATGGAGTCAGCATAACTTTAGCTTCTTAAATTCAAATTTCCTAAAAAAAATCATTGATCTCCACATTCATTACGAAATATCATGATAGTCATAAATCAACCAAAAATCACCTTAAACCAGTCCTTAAAAAGATCCATACCTTTGAGTGATGGGGTGCCTCCATTGTTGCTCCTCTCCATCCTGCGATTCATTACATGGCTTAATTATATTTTAGAATCGTAAGTAAAGATGTAACAACCTCTACAAATTAATGACTAAATACGAATACCTGAATGAGCTTCTCTTCGTTTCGAGAATAAATTATTCTCTACTGAACATGACCAACCACGTGAAGGTGGAATATCTTTTGGGCCCTCCCCCCCTCTCACATCACTCTCATTTCCCCATACCCAATCTATCTAGATTTTACAACTATAATTAGAAATGACAGTAACATTAAATGTAAGCAAAAAACATTCATCGCCATGTGCTAAAACAAAAAACATGAAAGCAAATAACATTCATGACATGTAGGAAAACAAAATACATTACATTGGACCAGAAATATATTGGATTTATATTAATAATAAAATGTCTAATCATTTGTTTTTCTTCTTCTTCTTCTTCTTGGTCTCCATGAAAGCACAAATTAAGTCAACATCATAATTTAACTAATCCCCCACAGTTATCGGGCCTTCTTGAAGTGGTGCATTATCAGTACTCAACACCTCATGCCATGATGAACTTCTAGTATTTCGGCGTGGAGGTTGAGGATGTGCATGGGCATCCACTGCTACAACATAAAAAAAAATTCAAGTGATATTGTTATTCACTGTTCCTAGGGCAATTTAATTAATATAGATTTAATTACAATGTTTTATACCTGGATTAGCCGGTGCAGTAGAAACAGTGGTTGGTGGTCGCATTGTTGTTTCTATGCTTGTTGATCTCCACTCTCGATCGACATCTATACACTTTTCCATATGAAACAATATAAGTATTTAGTACAGAATATACCTTAAATATTAATACTCATTGAAAAATGGAAAAGCATTAAAAATGCGCACATACCACTATGTAATGGTCCTTCGACAACAACACTTGAATCAATATGGGGGTCGGGATGTGGTTCATCGGCCGATACATCAGAAGCATTGGTAGCATTGTTACTCTCCTACGAATGTGGAAAAGACACAGATTATTTTACATTTTAAATAAATAAAAAATATATTTTACATTACAAGTAATCAATGAGTAAAAACTAATCGACAAGTTTTTAATTTCATTTTATTTACCATGTCTTCCAGAGAGACACATGGCGATTGCCCCAATATTCTTCGTCGCGCCACCACGCCATCAAAACTCTGCATGAACTCGACCTTTAGATCTTCTTCTGTGGCTTGGTCGTTGAACAAATCCCCCTGCATTGAGCAATATCAAAATCATTAGGAACTTACAACCCGTGCCTTCAATCTCCCGTAACCACCTTGGCCTAGTTTATGTTAGTCGTGTTTTTCTTGTCTTTTCTTTGTTGCCTTGGAAGTGTCTTGGAGTCTACGCAATATTTTGAAATATGTTAGATATTGATTGTTTTCCTCGTAAAGTAAACAAAAGACCATCATAGTAAATTGAAAACACCTCTTACCTTCCAGGGCTAGGTGGTTTCTTCCCTTGTGCTTTCATCGCTAATTCTCTTACATCGATCGACTCCATTGAGGGAAAACATTGCTTTCATTGCTAATTCTCTTGAGGGACAACATTGCTTTCATCGTCTTTAAATAACCATGGGAGGCTATTTTGATTGACTCCATTAGTCCTATTTAAATCAATAATATTTAGCATTGCATGATTGGCTTCTTGAATGTCACTACAAATTTTAGAAATTTTTTCTTTGTCATGCCTTCCATCTAAGATTCTCCACAACATTTATGTTACGTTCTTCCCGATATGCATTGTGTCGAACAAATGAGTTATTTCTAGTTGCTCATAGTAGGGCAACCTATTGAATTGTTTGGGGAAACTTTTCATTCCTCGTGGAAGCATATCAATGCCTTGACGACCAACTATATGTTACATAAATGAAATTAACACAACAATTGTTAGATTATACACAATAGACATGAGAATTCAACACAATTAAAAAATGTAATATATTGCATAGGATGATGAATATTGACTTACATTGACGATTTGATCTGTTATATTCCAACTTCCATAGGTGTGGTGTCATTCTTCGTGGTTTTATCCCACTCTCCTCTTTTCCATTGAAAATATGTTTATCAGTATTTCGATACCTATGGTTCTTAGGGAGAAAGTGCATATATTCATCAAACACCTCATTTCCTAAACTTCTTGAATGACGAGATCTCATCCTAGGACCAGAAACTGGACATGCAAATTTACCCTTTGTTTGAAGACCTAGAAGATATGCATCAATGGAAACATTAGTTATATAACAAGAAATTATTTAAAAAACAAACATTATAATATCATCAACATCTAACTTATTTAAGTGCAATAGTGTGTTACATACCACAAAAATGTGTTA
>ML785545.1:373625-383857 GCA_009831015.1 Picea engelmannii
CCACTGTCACACTATCACTGTGAGATATACTGCTATAAACCTGTACCAATAAATCTGAACCATGCATCAACCATGCATCAACCTGTACCTCAACCTGTAATCAACCTGTACCATAAACAAGTGCATCAACCATGCACCAACCTTAGAAAACACCATCAAAATAATTTATCTTTCCTTGCATTTCAACCTTCTTTTCTTCACTTTCCTCAGAATTTAGGCTTAGATATCATTTGGTTACCTCAGACACCTATAGATATTCAATATGATCAAGTGTGATTCAAATGAGAGAGCCTTGCCTCTTATTTATACTCTCCAAGTAGTTTCCTTAAAAACATCTTCTAGGTCACTTGGCCTACTTTCCTTATTTTAGGGTTGGGTCCACTTCTAATTTCTCCATTAAATTTATTATTGAAATTATTTATTTTGTATTCACTTTGAATTATAATACACTCATCACTTCACTTTATTATTTACCTTTTCAAATATCTTAAACCACTTTGATTACTTTGACCTTTTGGGGCTTCTAGATGACATATGAAGGTCCTCCAACTTCGTAAGGCCATAAATCTCAAACCATGAGGAGTTATGTGACGTTCTACATACCACCAGAAATGGCAGGACATGTACTATCCATATAGAATAGTATTATCTGAAAATATATCATAACTCATACCGTTACCCATCAAACAAACTTGGGTCGATTACCCAAACCTGGGGTCTCCAATTTCTCATGGTCATAACTCTCTAACCGTGAGGAATTATGTGACGTTCCACATACCACCGGAAATGACATGACAAGCACTATCAATCTAGGATATTTTCCCTGACAAATTCACTTTCCTTCATCTCATTATTCCACAATTAAGCATGGGTTCTCTTACTCCACAGAGCGTCTTCCCGTGAGGGATTTCACCATAAGGGAACCACTTTGGAGTTCATCCATATTTACTTTTTATCAACCATGAAAAAACAATAATGAGTCATATTTACATCAAACAATATTGGGTCCAATACCTAAACCTTTATGCTCTGGGGCTTTCTTCAAGGGTTGACATCAATGACAACCAACCTTAATCAACAAATAGATCTATTATAACCTATAATTGGTTGTCAAATATAAATGTTGATAATGATGTTGCATGTAACCTTGAGAAGGTAAAGCCGATATAAAGTCTGGTAAAGGATGTGATGGAGCATTTCCAGATGACCAATGGGATAGAGTGACATCTAGAGGTGGGTGGTCGCCATATAAGTATGGATTAGTATGCTCAAGTAGTAGTGAAAGGGAATCCAGGAAAGGATCTCCTTGATAAAGTTCCATTGACCAAGAGTGGTTTGAAGCATGAAGGGAAGTTGGATTTGCGCATTTTACTTCCCTGGGTAACGTTGTAAATTACCTAGTTGTATTTTTGAATTTTAAATGATTTTATAGAAATTGGGAAAGAGTAAATTCTTGTTGGTTGTTTCCATGAGAAAGGGAAACATAAGTATGATTAAGTCTGTGAGACTAGTCATGTGTATGAATGTGAACCCTCATAAAAAAAGACTGATAAGAGCTAAGATTTAATGAATGTATGTGAATAATATGGAAATGTTCAAGTAATGCAAATGTACAATATATATGTATTTATGTGTGCTAAAGGCATGGTATGATTTCCCGATCAAGTAGACTATGAGGCAAGATGTGTACTTTCCAGATATGAGTAAGAACATGGATGCATGGTTGACCCTATGTAGAAGGGTTTGAATTGTTTTGTTTTGAATATTATATCAAGGAGGGTTTACTTTGTTCCTCAGAGAGATATGGTGTGAATTATTGAAAAGGGTAAATGAGCAAGAATGTTATGTTATTATACAAGGAAAAATGAATATGCCTCTGAAAAATGCATGTGAATGATTGTGAACAATCATGAGTGAAATGACTTAAATAGATATGCATGTGAAATTGTAAAGTTTGACTATGGTAGGAACACAGTATGTTGATGCATGTAGTTAAGTGCATTATGCATTTAAGTTAACAAAATAAGGATACATGTGGAATGTACAATCAGAATGCATGCTTATATTCCTTAAGGAATATTGGGTAAAGCTCTGAAATTATGAAGTTGAGGTCATTTAAGATGGTAATGGATGTGCAACAAGAAAGTTGCATGTTGAAGAAGTTCTCTGTGAAGGAACTGTCTACAAAATTTGTTTGGAGAATAGAGCCATAACCTTAATGACTGTTGAAAAACTAAGCAATGGGATGTAAGGGCTGCTTGTATAAGAATCATGGATTACATTTTGAAATGTAATGCATGAATGAAAGATATACACATGAACAATAACCAATCTGATTTTGTTTGGGAAAGGTGCAAAATGCACTGGTTCATAGTTAGTTGATTATGATGTTGCAGTATGTTGTTACATCTAGGAAAGGTCAAGACAAGTTTGAATGATACTTCTCAAGGAATAGAGCTGGAAAGATCCCATTGGGGATGAATTTCATAAGCAATAAAGGAGAAAAGGAGGGACACTTTTCTGACTTTAAAACTCTAATTTCTTTACAGAGTTGTAAACTTTAAAAAGTATAGCTGGAAAAATAAATTTATGAATATGTTTATATAAATGATCATGGTTAAGCCATGATGTTGCAAAGACAGTGAGACCTTGGGAATATTTCAGTTAAGTTGAAAATTCCAAACCCTTTTCTTGTTATTTATTGTGTTGATATCTAAAGTCTTACTATTGAATTATGAACAAAAATAAAATGTTTATGCATGAAATTGTGAATTAACATGATTTTTGTTTGAAATTTTTGTAGGAATGTGCTAAATGCCAAGGGTCTGGGAAGGGACCAGACCAAAAATAGGAGCAACATTGCCAAGAAAATTGAAAGAAGAAGGCATGGAAGGTGATACAGAGAAAGAACATTGAGGACAATGTTCCTTTGAAGGGGGAGGGGATTGTAACACCACCCTTTCTAAACCTATGATTATGTATAATTAACCATGAATTATGGTTTCCATTCAATGGCATAAAAAAGTTGTAAATGTATTATTGTTTGATTTAAAATTCCAACCAACTCACTCTAGGGTGAATCCTTGAAATTACTGGCCATGATACCACTAGAGGAGAGAGTGAGGAATCATATGGAGGTGGTCCATTATGCCCTGAATAGGTAACCCAATCTTCTCTACAAAGGTATATAATTTGGGAATATTCATATATTCCCATTAAATTTGATTTCAAGGAAAATCAGTTAATGATGAAGGGATGGTGGTTGACAAACCAACCACCCTCAAGGAATACAAGTATGGGAAGATATGGCTAGGAAAACATAAACTATCAACTAGGGGTACCATTGAGTACCATGTCAGACTTTCCAGGATGAACCATGGGGAAACCAATTTCTTTCTGATAAAAGGAAGAGGACTAGTCGAGAACCTTCTGTTGGATTACTGAGAGGGGGGGTGAATCAATAATAGAGAAATATAATTTTTTTAACCATAAAGTGCAAGTGTTATATCAATGTAGAATTATAATCCAATATTTTCAGAGTAAATAAACAATGAATAAATGAGCAATCATACACATACATAGTACACCAGTGTTTTTACATGTAAACCCAAAGAGGGAGAAAACCACATAATTATTTTTCTTATATGTCTTTAAGAATTACATTCATTGGAAGCACCACCTTCCTTTGTTTTCCAGCTACAACTGGAAGGAGGCTCCAACCCCCTAGTTTATCAGGCTACAACCCGAGGGAAGCTCCAACTCCTAAATTATCTGGCTACAACCAGAAGGAGGATACAACCCTTTATGTTCTTCGGATACAACCGGAAGGTGGATACAATCACTTGTCCTTTCCTAGTCCAACCACTCTGTCATAAAAGTAGAACTATGGAACCAGTGTCACACTATCACTGTGATATATATTGTTGTAAACCTGTACCAATCAACTTGCACCAAGAAAATTGTAGCAACATGTACCAAACAACTTGTAATCAACTTGTACATAAACAAGTGCATCAACCATGGACCAACCTGTACCTCAACCTATACCATCAATGAGTGCATCAACCATGCACCAAATATGTACCAATCATGCATCAAATACACATAAAATATGACTCATCAAGATGTACCAACATCATCAACTATACACCTCATATATGTGCCAACTCATCAACTACTTGTCTCAATCATGTACCCAACATGTACCTCAACCAAAAGCCCTTATCAATTTGATCATCCACATCTGATTTGTAACTCTATAATAGACCTGGTGTATATGATCACATACCTACAAACCTTCCTTAACTTTAACAACAAGAGACTATCATTTTCATCAAACTTTACTTTAGTCTCACATGACTAATTTTGGATTATTCAACAACCCTAACTTGAAATAATCATAACTATGTACCTGTAATGAATAAAGATATGAAAATAGTACACAATGATCTTCAAAGTATTTTATGAAATTCCTCCAGGTTTCACTACTTGGAACCTATCAGAAAATGAGTTATAGCACAAATGGCATACCTTGTTGAATTTTGGCTTATTCTAGAGAGTGAACTTGCAGATCTTGCCACGCACAGGATATTTTTTGTATGGATCTAAAAATGGTACACATAATACTACAGATTGTACTCTAACCAATACATTTTGTCTTATTGAATTTGGATATGTTATGAAGACGTTATGAATTTTTTATCTAAAACACGTGTTTTAGACTAGTTTCAGTACTAGCCACAAACCCTATTTTCCACGGAGTGTGGCTCGAAATTAAAATGACCCACAAGATGAAATTTTTATCACAACTACTTGGATATGTTTCCTCAACGACCTCCATATTTCATGGTCTGAATCATTCTAGAAAACAATTTATTGCAAAAATGGTGAGATGACCTGTAAATAACATACTTTAGAAAACATCATCAAAAGAATTTATCCTCCCTTGAATTTCGACCTTATTTACTTCACCTTCCCTCTGAAATTCACCTTAGATATCCTTTGGTTACCTCAATCACTTGTAGATATTCAATATTCTCAAGTGTGATTAAATGGGAGACCCTTTCCTCTTATTTATACTTTTATGTAACTTCCTCAAGGGGTTACCTTCTAACCATCTTAAACCACTTTCCTTGTTTTATGGCTAACCCACTTCTAACCACTTGTCCACTTAGTAATTTCTCCATTAAATTTATTATTTAAACAATTTCTTTTGTATCCACTTTGACTCATAGTACACGCATCACTTCACTTTGTTATTTAAATAATTTCTTCTTTGCAACTACTTTGACTACTTTGACCTTTTGGGGCTTCTAGATGACTCATGAGGGTTCTCCAACTTCACATGGACATAACTCTCTAACCGTGAGGATTAATGTGACGTTCCACATACCACCAGAAATGGAATGACATGTACTATCCATATAGAATAGTATTACCTTCAAATATATTAAAACTCATACCATTATACATCAAACAAACTTGGGTCCATTACCTAAACCTTTGTGCTACCAGAATTCACTACCAAACTTTCTTCAAGAGTTGACATCAATGAAAACCAGCCCAAATAATAAAAAATATCCCCCTTTAGCATTGATGGGAACAGTCTGAAGCAATACTAAAGTCATATCACTCATGCTCCCCCTATGATCATCTCTCCCCTTGGAACCATGCCTATGTTCTCTTTCTCAAAGAATTTACCTTTACATATGATAAATCCCTCCCCCTTTGTCATCAATGGAAAATGTATCTTTCCATTTGGGGCTTCTCCCCCTGACTGAACTCTTCCTAAAAATGATCTCCTGCCTGAACTGTCATCTTTATGGTGCTTCCTCATGTAAATATAAGACATATAAGATAAGCATTCAAAAGCATTCATTTTGGAGTAGAAATTACTTCGAGTCTCTGACGAAGATACTCAAAGGCTTCCCGTGGAAGAGGTTTTGTAAATATGTATGCCACTTGTTCTTTTATGTCCACTTATTCAAATCTGATGTTCTTCTCTTCAACCTGTTCCCATAGAAAGTGATACTTTATTGGAATGTTCTTCGTCTTGGAGTGCATCATCGGGTTCTTTGAGATACTGATGGCGTTTGTATTATCACAATAGATTGGAATGGGCTCATCATACTCAACCTGTATATCCAAGTAGAACGTTGCTTCACTGGTGCTTCATCGGTCATCAATGCAACTTTCCCAATCTACATCTATGTAGGAAATAAGTGATAGATCCTTTCCTTTTGGATACTATAATCCAAACTCTTTTGTTCCTTTGAGATATATGAAAATTCTTTTGATTGTTAATACATGTGATTTCTTTGGTGCTGCTTGAAATCGTGCCACCTATCCAACTTCTTGCATTACATCTGGTCTAGATGTTGTCAAATATAGTAAGCTATCAATCATTGACTTGTATTTCCTCTGGTCTATATACTTTGAATCATCATCTTTGCTCAACTTGCAACTCGTTTTCATAGGAGTGGTAATTGGTTTTCAATCTTCCATTCTGAACCTCTTTATCATTTCTATGATATACTTAGTTTTAGAAATAAAAATTCCTTGGTTTCTTTGACGTATCTGAAGACCCAGAACGAAGGATAGTTGTCCAAGTAATGAAATTTCAAATTCATTCTGCATATCCTTTGCAAATTTTGGGCTTAACCTGTCATCATTACTTCAAAAAATAATATCATTAATATAAATTTCAATTAACAAAATACTATCTTGAGTTACCTTGATGTAGAAGTTGTTGTTTGCACTTCCTTTTCTGAACCCTGCTTGCTGTAGATATTTATCTAGTCTAGAGTACCATTCTCTAGGAGCCTATTTTAGACCATACAAGGCCTTCTTCAGTTTTCACATGTAATCTGTGTTCTCTGAGAACTGAAATCCTTCTGGTTGTTCAATGTAGACTTGTTATTCAAGTTCCCCATTCAGACAAGTTGATTTCATGTCCATTGATATGAATTAATATTCTTGGAGTATGCATAAGCTAAGAGCAATCAGATGCTTCCATTTTGGCAAATGGAGTAAATGTCTCTTCAAAGTCGATTCCTTCAACCTGTGTGTATCCTTTACATACCAATCTAGCTTTGTTCCTTGTAACATGTCCATCTTCATTCAATTTATTTCTAAAAACCCACTTTGTGCCAATCACATTCTTATTCTTTGGTCTTGGAACCAATTCCCAAGTGTCATTATTCTCTATTTTATTCAATTATTCATCCATGGTCTTGTTATCGCTCCAGGAAAATCTCCTAGGCTGTAAGTCAGAGATGCCCGGTAACTCAAAATTTTTGGGAACTATTTTCTCAATAATGGGTTGGGGTTTTGGATCAAGATGAATATCTGAAACTCTAAGTTATATTCTCAAGATAGTCTTAACTATAATCATGCAACCCAAGGCCTTCAAGAGCTATTGTCAGATAGGTTTGAATAACAGGTGGATGAGAAAACTAATCAATCAACCAGAGCATACATAAAACCATATGTATAATGGGTCAACAAACTAGCCGAGGATGCTTGTGATTCTTGCTTAATAACCAAAAGTAAGATGACAGTTACCGGGGTCATTAAACAGAGACAAAAAAACTAATTCCACTCATAAGCATAGACATATATAAAAGAAGGTCTGACAGTAACAAAAGAAAGAAGCTTGCTGGCTGATATATTAAAGAAAATGTCTTGTTACAAAACAGTAGCATGTAGAACTCAAAATCGAACCCCTTATTCCTCAAATGTTCCTGGCTTTATAGCCTTTACAAACAGTTTCCAGATCCTCAAAACCCTGGATCTGTTAATCTGAAAATAGTAAATAAAATTGTAAAAACAAGAAAATAGGGATAAACCCCAAAAACAAGGATATTCTATGTGCTGGTCCTATTTTTGCGTTAAAAGTTGATGAAGTAAAAATAAGCCTTCAAAGGCCCCTTGGCTCGATCTTGTGTAGATAGGAATCAAATTTAGTGATGTTGCACTTAGCTCCTAACATTCATCCCTTGAAAAATAACCGAATCTGGTCAAAAATTCCCTTTTAACTTTCCTTTCCACGAACAGCCTTCAGATTTTGAATTCATTTAGCATTCCTTCATGCTGATGGCTTCTTTTGCAAAATCTTCCAGAATGAGTGCAATATTCTGTTGTTAAAGATATCTCAGGAGTCATGGGGAATAAATGGCCTTCTGTGCTAAATATGTATGGGTATGGTCTTTTCTCCATCATGTTTTCCCCACCCATAGCCAAATCAAAAAGAAACCAGAAGTATTTAACCGTTTCAGCAAGGAAAAGCTTTCCATGTGATCATCTTGTTGGTGGGATTCTACATCTGCTATGTGACTGGTGAACCCATATTCATAACTGGAACATCTGATCCAACGGATGATAAGTGTGGAACAATGTCATGATTGCCTCTGGTAAAAGTACTTTCTGGTGCAGAATGTATAGGTGTAAACGATGAGAAGGGCACTGTTTCTGCAGCCACTTTTGCATCTGAACTCTGTACAACTGTTTCCATAGGAACTGACGAAAGATCTAAATCATCAGAATCTGAATCTGAGATAGAACCCTTGCTAGGAGATTTTACTGGAGGAAGATGATCTTTTTCATCTGGAAGAGGCATTTTTGACCCATTGAAAAACTGAGTGGGTCCATCTAGCAAATATTCATGCAGCTTGAATAATTCAGCTTCTGTGTTCGAGGGATCCCACTCTACTTCATGTTGTTCAGCTGTCTCTTTCAGTAACTTAAATTTCACCTCAGCAGAAGGAGCACGGACTGAAATCTTTTCAATGATCTGGCGATTAACACCACAATCAGGCCTAGGTTCTGATGCAGCCACAACGAATTACTTGCCATACTTGAAAGCAAACATACTTTGAACTACATGTAGTTCTGGCAAGTCAGAACATGCAGCAAAACATAAACTGGCAATAGCCTCCCACAAATCCAGAGGGCATTCTTTCTGAGATTCATTAATAGGAAGGCGAACAGCCACAAGTTCAGAGAAGAGTTCAACAATTTAATATGCATCCATAATATTTTGCTCCTGGATGATATGCTCCACCTGGATGCGAGCAGTGGCTTCTTGCCTAGTCTGGAGAAGTTGTGCAATCTCCCTTCTCATTTGCTTTAGCTGGACCTCCCTCTTATTCCTTAGCAATTTAATACGTGGAATAGCCAGCTTCAATGCAGTTTTGCATTTTATTCCTTTGAAGCCTTTATTGAAGAATGAATCCAACATTGACATCTTGGTTCTGTTAGCGATATTTCTGGTTAGGGGGGTAAATCTTGTCCCTGGTCCGAGAAGCACGCGGGTCTGCAAGTTGCACGCAGTGCTCAAGCGCAGCTCGGGAGAATTCTTGTTTTCCTCCAAGTATCAAATCAAGCGAGCGTGCTAAGTCTTGCTATTGACGGACAAGATCCGTCCGCAAAGAAAATCAACGATCATCGGGGTGTCGGAGTTGCCCATCTACTCGACATTTAGCAGCAGAGAAGTCTCTTTTCTTTAAAGGCTGAATACAGGTCGTCCGATCCAGAGGCACGTGGCGAGAGATCCCACAGAGTCGGGGGTCGCGGAACTAAAAGTCTCGAGCACATGGCAACAGAAATCCCGATATCCCGATGCCCGATTTCCCGATATCGGGGGCAGTTTTCGATAGTGGAAGACAGGTGGCATACTATGCACCAAGGAGCTGATCGTCAACAAGTCAACGGCCATAAGCCATCGGGTTTCGGGAAATCAAAAGTCTAGTGGACACAAACATCGTGTCGTCAAAAACGGCGAAATCCCGATGGAAAGTTGGACCACGGTCGCGCAGGGACAGGTCCTATGGGTTATGATCTAGCCGGTAGGGGCTATTCCCCGGGAGAAGGAGCTCGTCACATATCGAGATATCGGGGATCCCGTAGGCAAGGAACTCACGCTCTTCAAACTCGCGAACCCTGATCCCCAAAATCCCGAAGCCTCGTCACATACATCCATCGTCTGTTCTTTGTCGCCACGTCTTCTTTCCATATCATGCTAACCACAATTTTTCGGCCATTGTGTTCCTACACCTGGCTCGTACACTTCAACACCCATGGATCCTGCCACTTGTATCTGCCCTATCGTTTTCCTGCCCGATCACCGTTCACTCACCACTCCACGTCACTCATCAGTCCTACCAGGATTTCTCCAAGCGAGATTCAAATGGCAGAGTATGAATATTTCCATGTCCTGTAGGCACAAGATCGGC
>ML785545.1:397982-411592 GCA_009831015.1 Picea engelmannii
TGTTTTAGAAGAAGGAGCATTATTCTCTCTATAGCTATTAGGATTGGTCCTTCTAGTAGCCATAGCCATATTTTTACTTTCAACATTTCTTGCCACCCTAAATGCATTCTCCAATGATTTGGGTTCCCAAAGGAGAACCTCATCTTGAATGTTATCCTTTAAAGTTCCTATGAATACATCAATCAAGTGCTCATCTGGAATATATGTTACCTTTATATTCAATCTTTGGAAGTTCTCAATGTGCTCTGTAACTGAACCCTTTTGCTTGAGATTTATCAATTTGATAAAGGTATTTCTCCTTGTATCCTCATAGTGTGCTATCATTTCTTCCATGAAAATTGTCCAAGTGACGAGTGATTTGCAAGAACAAATCCATTGATACCATACAAATTGATTGGGTTCTAAATATAAAGAAGCAATTCGTACCTTTTGTGTATGTGGCACATTATTTAGATCAAAGAATTTATCCATCTGAAGTATCCATGTGATTGGGTCCTTGCCATCAAACTTCCTCATATCGATCTTAGGAATGTGGTTGGTCTTCAACCCAAAGTTGGAGTTTCTCCATTCTTGATTAATCTTCCTTGTGTCCTCATCATGAATTTCATGGGACACATTTTCAGTTTCAAGTGTCCTCTCTATTAGGAAATTTTTCATTCCTTCCATGATCTCCCTTTTTAAACCATCCATCTTAGTATCCATTATTGCCTCCAATTTAGCTTCAGTTGAATCAATCATCCCTTGTAGTTCATCTTTTGTCACTGTCTTCTTTTGTAATTCATTTATGTCTCTACGCATTTCTTCACCTTCATCAAGAGTCCAAGTAGTACTTTCTAGAGGCTTATTTGGTGTAGAAGTTCCCTTTTTGGGTGGCATGTTGGCCAAGTATCACTTTTGAACCTTGATTTTGAGGTGGTTCTGCTAGACAATCTTTATTCTGTTGTATCTCCAAAGTTTCAGCCCTTCTAGGTATGCAACTTTATTTTTTGTAGTTCTATAATATTTCTTCTCTACAATGCCACAGGTCTGATAAAAATTGGATGTGCCAAGTGGAATTTATGGTAACTTCCCCACAACTTACTGATTTTTGGCCTTTCCAGGAGATATCACTTGTATAGCATGCCCGACACAAAATAATTGATATAAAATTCTGAAGCTCATACCAGAAATACTACAGACTATCCATTATCCAATATAACTGGTATCACTCAATTTGAATACTCTAGGAAGAAGTTATGATAGTTTTACCTGGAACACTTTCTTGAGACTAGTTAATAGGACTAGTCAGATACCCTATCTTCCACAGGGTGTATCTACAAATGTTAGATGACCCAGAATTTGAACGTTTTACCACAGATACCTTACTAATTCTTGTGAATATCCTCTGAATTTCAGGGTCTGAAACGTTATAGAAATTTTTTTATAGCGAAAATTATGCAATGACTCAGTTCAAGATGATTCCAGAACCCTATCTTGCATAGGTTGTATCTCTGAAAGTATAAGGCCTCAGGAGATGAAATTTTAACCCAACGTACATTGATCAATATACTAAATATATTCCAAGACGTTCCTTCCGCAACATTGTAAAAAACAAGTTATAGCAAAAATGTCAAGATGTCTCAGATGTAGCAGTGAAACCCCAAGACCTTGAGCTCTGATACCATATGTTAAGAACCAAATATCAATATAGCATAGAAAAACCACATAATAAGTATTCAATGCCTTGAAAAAGAGAGAAATTCAGATAATAAGCCTCTTCGAGGGGGAAACCTCCTTATGCCCACATAAATGTACAATTACAAGATGATTCCAAATGAAAATGTCTCCTTGGTATATATAGGAGACTAGGAGGTATAATTACAACTAATGGACTAAAGCCGACATAAATAAAATAACATTACTAATGTAATATGCCCCAATTAAGGGGTAATGAGCCATTATTTAGGGCTTAAAACCCATAGTGATAATAGTGGAGGTCATTCAATGTAAGGTGGACTAGGTCCACTATACTATTAAATAAGGCCCACTATGGTAGTTAGATATAATAAATGGGTAATTAGATATAATAAATGTAAAAGGACTTCTTAGAAGATTCTACATCTAGAATATTTCTCCTAGAATGTTCATAGGTGATGGTAGCACTATATAAAGAGATTTAAGTAATGTAATGGGATATGAAGAGAATTATTATATTTGGAGTTGAAGCTCAATAAAATGATGCCCCCTTGAAGAGGTAAGTGAACAGGAGATGATCCCTTCCATAATAGGATCCATTGTATGGTGTTGCCCTACCTCAAGGATTTTGATATAGTAAAGTTATGGTTTTCTATATGGTTTCATATATCTTGTGTGGTGATTGTATTCAAATATATTTGGATATATTGTGATATTTTGTATTCAGTCTTTGGTTCATAATAAGTGGTATCAGAGTACTTTCCTTGACAGACACTGTGGGCAAATATTTTTTATTTTTGCAGATTTTTTTTTTCTTTGGAGAAGAAAAAAGAGGGCCGCGACATTCCAGAAATTTTCAGTATATTTATGTGAAAAAATTGAAAAAACATATTGTAGATCTAATTTCCTCTCAGAAAAACACCCAAGTTGAAAAAACAAATCGTCTGAAATGGAGTTCGAGATGTCAAGATATTGAAGTTTTAAAATCTGCAATTTTTCAAGGTTTTTTCCGCAGACGGTGACGCGATTATTTTTATTTCTGTAGCATATTGAGGCCGAATTTTCTCAAAAAAATTACATATCTGAGTTCCTTTCACAATTTCACCCAATTAAAAAAAAACAATCAGCCAAAACGAAGTCTAGGAAGTGAATTTATGAGCATTTTAAATTCAACAGATTTTTAGGGTTTTTCCAAAAAAAGCCGCGATTTTCTGCCGTAACATATTGTTCTATCTTTTGGGTTTTTTCATGATGGTTGCGAGAACAAAGAGTTCATAGGGTGCTCAGATGGCTATTTCCTCTCAAACCCTCAAAGATATTCTACATATTATTGAAGCATTCATATCTCAATTGTATGACACATTGGATGTTAGATTGCATGACCTTGCAGATAACCTCAATGATAGTTTTCATAGTATTCAAGATTCATTGGATAGAATGTAGGAGAGATTTCTTATGGTGGACATCAGGAATGAATATAATGAAGAAATATATTCTTGGTATGATTTTGAGGCCGATTGTGATGATTGGTATATGGATAGTTGTCATTTCTGGGATGACAACCACTTTCATATTTTATTTGATGACTCTAATCCACCTTCTGTAGAGAGCATCAATGTGACAAATAGAGAGCCAATGATTATTATCAGTGTCCATCCTGCATATTCTACAGTGGTATTACTCCTTTTAGATTATTCTACGACCCTTTTCCACTATGCGGATGGATCTTCTTATTTGGATCCACATGACAGGTGTCAGTCTTTGGAGCATCATTTTGAGTTGGTTATTGGGTTCCAAAATCTTCCACGAGGAGTTCACATGAGCACTTGGACATGGGACTCGGGCTTACAATGGTGGTTGGACTACTTTAGCATGGTGGCTTTCCTTTCTACATGGGACCTTGGTTCTCCAGTCTTCTTCAACATTATGGTCTACAATTATCCATGGGACCCTGGTATATGGTTGTACATCAAGCCTTGATGACAACGCTTTCATAAGGGGGATGGAATGTAAGGTAACTAAAGAGGTAGTGGGGGGACCCAGAGGGCCCATAGTGATAATAGTGGAGTTCATTCAATGTAAGGTGGACTAGGTCCACTATACTATTAAATAAAACCCACTATAGTAGTTAGATATAATAAATGTAAGAGGACTTCTTAGAAGATTTCTCCTCTAGAATGTTTATATGTGATGGTAGCACTATATAAAGATATTCAAGTAATGTAATGGGATATGAAGAGAATTATTGTATTTGGAGTTGAAGCTCAATAGGAGGATTCCCCTTTGAAGAGGCAAGTGAACATGAGGGGATCCCTTCCATAATAGGATCCATTGTATGGTGTTGCCCTACCTCAAGGGTTTGGTAATAATAAAGTGTGGTTTCTTCTATATTGCTTTGTGGATCTATTGTGTATTCATTATTTGTGGTGACTATATTTGTAGATCTATTTAGGTTCTTAACATAAAAAGAATACTACAGACTGCACTCTAACCAATACATTTGGTCTTATGGAATTTGGATCTGTTATGAAGAAGTTATGACGTTTTTACCCAAAACACATGTTTTAGACTAGTTTCAGGACTAGCCACAAACCCTATTTTCACGGAGTGTAACTACAAAAATGCAATGAACCACAAGATGAAAGGTTTATCACAACTACTTGGATATGTTTCATCAATGACCTCTGTATTTCGTAGTATGAATCATTCTAGAGAAAAACATTATTGCGAAAATGGTGAGATGACCTGTAAATAACATACCTTAGAAAGCATCATCAAAAGAATTTATCCTCCCTTGAATTTTTGTCCTTCTTTACTTCACCTTCCCTCTGAAATTCTCCTTAGATATCCTTTGGTTACCTCAGTCACTTGTAGATATTCAATATGCTTAAGTGTGATTAAAGAGAGACCCTTGCCTCTTATTTATACTTTTATGTAGCTTCCTCAAGAAGTTACCTTCTAACCATCTTAAACCACTTTCCTTGTTTTAGGGCTAACCCACTTCTAAGCACTTGTCCACTTAGTAATTTCTCCATTAACTTTATCATTTAAATAATTTATTTTGTATCCACTTTGACTTATAATACACTCATCACTTCACTTTATTATTTAAATAATTTCTTCTTTGCAACCACTTTGACTACTTTGACCTTTTGGGGCTTCTAGATGACTCATGAGGGTTCTCCCACTTCACATGGCCATAACTCTATAACTGTGAGGAGTTATGTGACGTTCCACATACCGTCGGAAATGGCATGAAATGTGCTATCCATCTAGAAAAGTCTTACCTTCAAATATATTAAAACTCATACCATTATACATCAAACAAACTTGGGTCCATTACCTAAACCTTTGTGCTACTAGAATTTGCTATTGGACTTTCTTCAAGGGTTGACATCAATGAAAACAAACCCAAATAATCAACACCTTCCTATGAGAGGGCGTGCAAGAAAAGAAGGCCCGAGTGCGTGCATAGAGAATTTTGGTCCGAGAAGGAAGAAAAGGGAAAGGGAGAGCTTCGGTGTGGGAAAAGAGACTCAAGTCTGAAAGAAAAGTTTGGTTACAGGGTTGGTGTGAGGGAATAAATCCCAATATGAGTTGTGAAGGCTCTAAGCTTGATGTTGGGAAATCATCTGATAAACCTCGCAGAGGCACTGAGTGAGGTGGGTATGAGAAAATCTTAACTAAGAGTAGTGTGAAGAAGAGTAACCTTCACGTGTCAATCACTCTAAGAATTTGAGAGAGACTCCCCGATGGTATCATGTCTTGGCACAAGGGTGGCCATAGAACTAAGAGTGAATGCATCTGAGCCTACGATTGGGTGGAAAGTCAAACACCCATAGTCAGTTGGTTGGTTACAACTTGCAAAATAGATAAGTATTCTATGACTCTGTGTGATTGAGTATAAGAAAAAAGTTATGCCTGTAACATATTCCTGCTAATGGAATGAATGGTTGTCTCCTATGGATACATTAATGGATAGATATGTCTATGTAATTGAAATTAATTCCTTGTATTAAATGCAAGTTATTGCGCTATGTGATGTTTATTTTTACATGTCGATGTAACCAACAAAATGATGCAGCATGAGGATGTGAGACTGCTAAGTACCAAGGAATAAGTTATAATCCATTCAACATTGAATAGAATTGATGAGACTCAGTAGTTGTTGATTCCTATGATGGAACATCGCTTTTGAAAAATTTCAAGAGTACATAAAAAAACACAAGATATAAACATTATTCATAATAATCATAATGCAAGATTCTAATTGTGTGCAACTAATTCTAAGAATCAAAACATGTAAATACATACAAATTCTCTTATACAACACCATTTGAATTCATCAAGAATAAGTGATATTCTAACACTAATCTAAATTTCTATATAGTAACATTTTATGGTGTACAATATGTGTTTCTTTTTACACAACAAAATGTTACAACCAAGATCTGCAACTATAGCTTTGTGAAAAACAATGGCAAATTCACTCCTACTATGGGGAGTTAATGACTGTTTAGTTTTAAGGTCTAGTTTTTTATTAAGAGGACATATCAAGAAGATTAGTCCGATGCCTTGTTTTCTCCTCATCTTCCATCCAGAGTCCTTTTTAGATCCCTAAACAATCCTCTTGCTTCTGAGTTGACCGTTCCACAAGGTTTTTTTTGTTTTCTTAATGATTTATTTTTTACTTGTCAGTTCTTATCCTGAGATGGGACCCTTTGTATCTTCCATGGTGACCGTCAGTGTTCCTCAAAGTTTCTAAATAGTTTTCATTTGGTGCTCATTCCGACACAAACCCGTGACTACTTCTTTGTGAGCCTCCTAGTCAGTCAGTGGTCACCCTTGTTTTCTTTTTCCCTTCTAGAAAGGTTCTATAGATCCGACACTATGGACCCCAGAAGGGAAGACGAGATACTTAAATATATTGAATCACTCATGAACCTGGAAGATGAACTATTTTGGATTAGGGAAGGGGTCCTTAAAAATACAGATACTAGTGATCAGAGAGAAGACTTTCCTACTCTTCCCTTAAACCTGTCCTCCTTTCCAACTCTTGCCTCTACTTTCATTTTGGACCCACCTTCACCTTTTTCCTCGAACCCAGATACACTCCCAAAATTTACTCGGTCTGGTGGTCCCCCTAATACCAACTCCCCTTTGAACCAGGGACGTTCTTCTCATGAAGATTCTGCTCTAAATATTCAAGTGAGAGATAGACCTTTAAACCCTCCTTCAACTAGACAGATAGGCTCTAGGAAAAGAGTCCAGAATCCTAATAAACGAGCAAGAAGAATGCTCTAGGCGATGATGTGGGGCTTGAAAACACCTGTCGATTGGAAATGTACGGTCTGGTAGGTAGACTTGCGTATTCATATCTAAATGACATTTATGTTTCAAACTGGGTTACAAAGAACTGGACTACTATCCTTGGATATAAGCTGGAGATTGCTTATCTGACCAAAGGATGGATAGGATTCATCTGCAACACACCAGAGGACGTTAGTTTACTCTTGGAAAAGTTCTGGGTTCTGGGTAGGAGTAGCCTGATGCTGAAAAGATGGAGGTTATCCTTTGATCCAGAAACAAAGCATTTTCAACATAGACACCTATGGGTTCTCTTATCGAGTTTGTTGTGGCACTTATGGAATGAAGGGGCCTTTAAGGCCATAGGAAATGCCTTAGAGCATTTTATTTATCTAGATTCGACCAACTTTACTAACCCTTCAAAGAATATAGGGAGGATTTTAGTGGAGATAGATATCCATGAGGGACTCCCGGAAGTCCTTGACATTGACTGGCGAGGCCATCACTATAAACAAAAGCTGGACTATCAGGGAGTCCCTTTCAGATGTAATTGGTGCAATTATAGAGGACACCTTCGAAGAGACTGCAAAGGAAAAGTGATTGAGGAAAAGTCTGAAGTTACACTTGTTCAAGAAGATCCTCCAGACTACATGATGGAAGAGAACTTATATGCTGTTGACTCCTTCCAACATCCATCTAGACATGCTTCACCAGTGGAGACCCTAGACACTCTCTCGGGTAAGTTACAGTCCTTTTTCCCTTCTCTCTTTTCCTCCCTAACTTTGTTGGAAAAATAAGCCTTGGATAAGTCTGACATATCCCAGTCTTTTTCTAGAGACATTACTCATTTGGGAGGAGGTTCAGGTTCTTATCGGATGAAGAAGTTTTCAAAAACACCTGTTCTTGAAGTCGTTTCACCCACCATACGAGAGTCTGATCCATATAACACTGAACTGATGTCCTCCTCCCACCCATCCTTTGAAGCATTGTCTCCTAGTGTTGCGGATTTTGATTCCAGGTCTGCCCTACCTCCTTCCTCTCGACCTGTGCCCCCGTTTATCTCTAGCCCACTAGTGACTTCTTCGAGTTTCCCAGTAGTTGGGCCCCCTCCCTCACAAATAGAGCCCTTAGAAACAATACTTTTACCTAGTTATAGGGAGCCGGAAGAGGAGGTTGCCGATCACTTATTAGATCTTGACTCACTGGTCTCCACTAGAAGGGAGGTTAAGTAAAATACAAAAATTCCCACGTACCTGGTAAAGAGGATTCTTAATCCAGTGGGGTCTTCGGAGGCAACATGTTCAAAGACAAATAAGGACTAGGAAAAAAAAAACTTTGCTTGGTCGAGGGGTGCAGTCTTAAAATTTTCACCTATTAAAACTAGAAGTAGCTGGAAAAAGCTCTCACAAACCACTGAACTTCCAGCTGAGATCTCTTCTCCCTCAATTGACATTGGGCCACTTAGAGCAATGAAGGCCCTGGAAAGGTCAAAGTAATGTTATTTATCTCTCTGAATATCAGAGGGATTGGGGGCACTCTCAAATCTACCTCTTTTCGGCGTTTGATGGATCAAACGAAGCCATAAATTGTTTTCCTTCAAGAAACGTTGGTCTCCTCATAGAAGGCTAGGGACTTCTTCTACAGTTTTTGACCTTCCTAGGTGATCAGTTCATTTAATTCAGTGGGCACTTCAGGGGGCCTTCTTGTAGCCTGGGATCCAAGTTTATTTGATCTGACTCCTTTCATCTCAGTTGGGGGCATCTTACTTACTGGTAGCAACATTTTAATCAAGCGGGAGATCACTTTGTTAAATGTGTATGGCCCATGTACAACCAAGAAATCTTTCTGGAATGAATTGAAAGAGAGAGGTATTTTGTCTGCTACTAATTTGATTATGGTGGGGGATTTTAATTTTATTTTTGACTCTCAAGAGGCTTGGGGGGCAACCAAACCGAGTTTTTGGGATGATTTTTATAAAGATCCGTTTTCCTCTAAAAATTTAATTGATTTAAAACCATCCAAGCTTGCTCCTACTTGGCGCAATGGTCGTTTGGGCCAGAATGCGATTTCTAGACGCCTGGACAAAGTAATGATTTCATAAGAACTTCTTTCGGGGATAGGTTTCTACAGGACATGGGTACAATATCTGTATATCTCTGATCATGCACCTATATGTATTCAGTTGGATTTCCCAGTGAAATTCAAATCTTTTCCTTTTAAATTTAACGACCACTGGGTTGAATATAAGGAGTTTGTGGATTTTGTGAACAAGGTCTGGAAAGACCATAGATTTCATATGGAACGCAGTCCACAAAAGAAAATTGTGTGGAAATTACAAGTCCTCAAAGCTTGTACAAAGGATTGACATAATGAAAAGTTAATTAAGAAAAAATCTAGATTATCGGCTTTGGAAACTGATATCAAGGAACAACTTTTATATCAGACCCGGGAACCAAACAATCTAGTTATAGCGGTGACCCTGAAAAATCTTGAATTGGAGAGGAATGATATCATGCGTCAAGAGGAAGAAAAGTGGCGCCTTCACAGCATAGCGTTGTGGTTGGCTTGCGGTGATTCAAACAAAAAGTACTTCCATAATGTGGCTTCCAGGAACAGGATAAAAGAATTTATTTGGGATATCAAAAATGATACAGGAGAGGTGGTCAATGAACAAGAACTGTTAAAGAAAGAAGCGACCTTTTTTTTCAAAAAGTTTTATAAATCGATTCCATAGGATATTGATGAACAATGTGGGTTGGTCGATCGATTCCCCCAGATGATTGATGAGGAAAATACTCATGAACTATACAGGACAGTCATGATTGAAGAGTTAAAATCTGTGTTGTTCCGCTTCAAAAAAGAAAAGATCCTGGGTCCAGATGGTTGGACCGCAGAATTCTTTATCTCCTTCTTTGACTTGGTTGGGGAAGATTTATTATCAATGGTAGAAGATATAAGAAGGTGTGGAATTATCGTTGGAGGATTAAATGCTACATTTTTTACCTTGATTCCTAAGGCGAACAAAGATGAAACCTTTGAAGATTACCGCCCTATCTCTCTTTTCAACTTAGTCTATAAGATCATTTCTAAAATAATCGCTAACAGATTGAAAGGAGTACTTCCAAGATACATTTCCACCGAACAATTGGTTTTTCTCAAGGGCAAGCATATTTAGGATGCCATAGGCACAACCCATGAGTGTCTTCACAGTATATAAAAAAAAACAAATTGAAAGCTTTGGTGCTTAAACTGGATCTAAGGAAAGCATATGACTGCCTTAATTAGGACTTCCTCAGGCTTATTCTCCATAAAATTGGGTTGGGGCTTCAGATGATTAAATGGATAATGTCTCGTGTCACCTCCACCTCCTTTGCAGTACTTGTCAATGGGGAGGCTTCATATTTCTTCAGAAGTGGAAGAGGACTCAGCCAGGGCTGCCTGCTTTCTCCGCTTCTCTTCATCCTAGCAATGGAAGGACTTAGCTTAATGCTGAAACACAGTTTTGAAGAAGGTCAGATCTCGGGGATCCAAGTGTCCAAATTCACAAGAATCCTCCACCTAATTTTTGTGGATGATGTTCTTATAATGTCAAAGGAGAACATCACAGAATGGCAAGTGATTACTCGTCTTATAAATATCTTTTGCAGAGCTTCTCGGATGACTGTGAATCAACAAAAATCTTCTATTCACTACGAAGGTATCTAGGATAATGAACTAAACTCCTTCAAATCCATTTTTCCTTACACTTTCAGCGAACTATCTGTGGGCTTCAGGTACCTAGGTTATGTACTAAAGACAGGGTCATTTCGTGCTACAGATTGGGAATGGATGGTGTTCAGGGTATCAAAGAAAATCAATCATTGGAGAACAAAATGGCTTTCGCTGGGGGGGAGATTCATCTTGTTAAAATCAGTATTGGAGGGACAAAATGTGTATTGGATGACCATGGAAGCCATTCCTCGTATGATTTTAAATAAAATTAGAAAACTAATGTTTAAGTTTTTGTGGACAGGACACTTGGAGACTTAAAAATACCATCTATGCAGATGGGAGGTCTTATCCAGGCCAAAAAAGTTTGGGCGATGGGGGTTTCGTAACGTACCTCTTTTCAATCTGGCATTGAACGCAACTACTTTATGGAGGGTTATAAATCAACCCAACATATGGCAGAAGGTTATCAAAGAGAAGTATTTACACAACACCTCATTTATCAAGTGGATTAGACATTACTCCCACCAAAACCCCTCTGCTTCTAAAATCTAGACTAGTTTAAGAAGAGCACTTCCTGTCATTAATAATTGGCTTAGCTAGCTGCCTGGTTTGGGCTCTTAAGTGAATTTGGGCAGAGATAATATTATGGATCTAGGGGACAACGCCATCCTCTCAGAGGGAATCTTATCCATTCTAAAAGAAATGGGAGTGTCTACGTTGGCACAAGCAACAACAAACTCAAATTTGTTAACCGACATTGAACAGTGGAAGAGAAGCGATGATCTGGGATTGAGGGGCGCTCAGGCAAAGGAGTGGGAGTTATTCACTAGTGGTCTTAGTCAAGCAGGGATCATGCTTCAAGTAGATGAAGAAGGCAGTGTCATCTGGAGCGGTGGAAACTCCTCAGGCAAGTTATTGGTTGAGAACTGCTATCATGCATTAATTTCTATCCAGTCTTTTTTGGTTTTGACAAGGTGGAAGGCTAAATTGTGGAGGTGGCGCATTCAACTAAAGATTATACTATTCTTTTGGCTAGCGAAAGAACACTATATTCTTACTTGGGATGCATTAAAAAAAAGGGGATGGTTGGGTCTGGGGTTCTGCCATTTGTGCAAAGCGGATGATGAAGACATAGAACACCTGTTTATACACTGCCAGTTTACAAAGATAGTTTGGTGTACATGCCTTTCTGCACTAAATCTACATTTGGATTGGTCCGGTCGTACTCTTGGCAATGCGATGGAGAAATGGTTACAACACAAAGTAGTGCCCAAGAAGCTCCCAGTTCTGATTTGTTGGTTCCTGTGGCTGGAACGCAACAATACACTTTTCGAAGGGATTAAACCCTCCACCTGCAGAGTTATCCACAAATCATTAACTAGCCTCTCTTTTAGTCCTGCAAAGCATAAGCAAATTTAATTAAGATTAAGTCCGATTGAACGGATTAATGGCTTCACGGTTGCCTTCTTTGATGGGGTGTCCATAAATGAAGGAAAAACTTGTGGGGCAAGGGGATCCATGAAAAGAGTCTATGATCCAGACATAAGGTGGTTTTTCAATTGCGGATCTGGAACCAATACGAAGGCAGAGCTAGTTGGTGTGTGGGCTTCTTTTTTTCTAGCAAATCTCTTGAATATTCGTCATCTATAGATGATGGGGGATTCCAAGGTTGTTATCGAGTGGATGCAGCGAAAGGGAAATCTAATAGCCACCAAAATTGAAGGATGGAAACACAGAGTTCGGATCTTGGAGAAAAAATTCCAAGAAGTCCTTTTCCAGCATATTTTTAGAGAATTGAATGTAGATGCATATTTCCTGCCAAAAAGAGCCCTCGTTTTGCCTAAAGGGAGCCTGTTATATTGCACTTGGGATGGTGAAAGGGAAGGTCCCCCAATTACTCTAAAAAATTTCTAAAATTTTGAGGATGCTCCTCCGTTGGAATGACCGTTCTATTGCCATTATTTTATGTGTGATAGTTTCTTGCGACTTGGTTTGGGATCAACTATTTTCCCATTGACTTGTGCTTCACTTTCGTTTTGGGTGGTTTCGTTTCATGTCATGGGATGACGGGACATACATTGGACAGTTGTATAGCTTCGCTTCTTGTTATAGAGTGCTGGGATTGAATCGGGACAATGCTTTCAAGAGTGATCTCTTCTGTTGGAGTCAATGTTTATTGTAATTGTAAAAAAATTATTATTTAATGATAATTTGAGCGATTTTTTCTCTATAAAAAGATAAATACATATTTTCCACCTTCTTTAATTTATTAAAAATACTTATACCAAATATAATTTAAATCATCGAGATTTTATTAGCTTCATCGTACTAAGTTCAAGAATTCAATAATAAAGCATAAACAACTATGAAAGTGTAAGCATCATGTCGCTTTCTAGGCTCAATAAAACCAATTGATTAACATCATTAATCCAATAGGAAGTCACTTTTTAATTATCCGATCAATATCTAGTATAAATCATTGGTTGTAAGTCAATAATTAGAATCCTTAACATAGAATTAATAATACAATATTAATATTAAATAATATATATTAATTATAGAAAAAAACATTGATAATAACCAATTTCAATCATTAGACTTTATTTTACAACATAATGTCTTGATTAATGAATGGCTAGTCTTTTCATAATGATTAATAAAAATCATTAATAATAAATAATTGCAATCATTAGACTTATTTTAATAACATGAAATCTTGAATAATGAATGGCTAGTATTTCCCACGTACAAGTGACTAACTCGAGATGACTAGGAGAAGGGTACTTACCGGGAAGATTTAGAGACGGTGAACCCCCATCATTTGAAATTATCTAAGCTATTATTTTACTAACAATGTAAAATAGTACCACAATTTAAACTCTTAAAAGAGGATCTGCAGTAAAACAAAAGGAAACTTC
>ML785545.1:411706-443117 GCA_009831015.1 Picea engelmannii
GCCCCCCCGGGGGGCAGCGCAATTGGCAAGTGCCGTGAAAATGAAGTTCCATGAGGTTTCGAGTTCAACTCCCCCCGAATTACCTTGTGTTCCGCGTAAGGGGCATCGTGGGCACACCTGGAGGTTATAGTGGTAGCGGTTGGATAACACGGCCATGTGTAACGCGAGCACGTACCCAACTAGTTGTTGATTCCTCCAAAAGAAAAAAGAAAAAAAGATTGGAATACTTTATATATATATATTATCGGGAATATTTGTCAATATCCAGCATAATTCATACGGAATTCAGAATACGTCATTAACCTTTTATACACAATAAGTAACTAATAATAAAATATCGTGACCAAAGGAGGTGGATATTGATGATGCTCATATCGTGATCAAAGGAGGTGGATATTGATGCTCCACTTCTTGCACAAGCCTGTAGTTCAACTAGTCCAACTAATACAAGTAAATTTAGTTAATAGAAATTTTAACAACATTGCATTCAATAAGGTAATTTCCTCTTCCTCACCATTCTTTTTATAAGAAAAATCACTTTAATACTTGTTCTTTCATGCACAATTAACTAATTTTTAATAAATAAATTAAATAGTATTTATCTCCCATACATGTCACACTTTCCAATGACTCTACTTCCAATTAGGATTTTTGAGTTTAGATTGACTTAGGATTCTAACTATAAGTTGACAACCCATTCTCTCGTGAATATATTTTCTCTTAATTAAAATTTCTTTTTTATTTATTTCATGCACACATTGTGCAAATGTCTAGATTTGTATTCCTATTCTCCATTTACTAAAGTTTATTTAGTATAATCTCTCTTAGACTCATTCCTACCAATTCTATGGTTTTATTAAGCACCAATTCTATGGTTTTATTAAGCATACAAATAAACTTATATTTTAATATGTTATCTTTCAAATTTAACATAAAATCATACAAAGTCATTTCTCTTTTCTATCAACTTTAATTAAAAACTTTTAAATTTTCTAAGAGGTCTAAGTATTCACTTTATTTTCTAAGGTCTTCTAGATTTTAATTGACTCACCATTTATTTATGCACGTGCCCTTCAAGACACAACACCATGCTCCAAGGGTGCCACTCGTTGTTGACTAGTTTGAAAGTTGTCTGACAATTGGAGTCAATACTCCACTTGTCGACCTTGTGTGAGACTAAGGGCTTGCTAAGGAATGAAGAATTTGTCTTATTGCGTGCTCCTCATAAATTTTCATGAAAGACTGTCTCATAATTCAGTCTTACCTCATGCATCGTGAACCTCTCAAAACAAGGTAGTCATTAACCTTCAACTCAGGTCACGATGAAAGTGTCATTAGGTTGTGACAGTGACACTGCCACACCTCTCCCCAATCTATTTGATATCTGTGTATGACCCCTTTAATCCATATGTGAGTCAGATTAGAAAACGTCACCATGTCTGCATACACTGACAAAGATAACATCAATAACTCATATACATGAAATCCATAATTGAAATCATCATATAACACATGCATAATAAATCAAGTACTCATAACCAAAGTCAATAATCCACTCACTGACTCAATCCATATTCCAAGGAAGTCATTCGATGTCATCAACATCATCATCTTGTCACGCTTCTTGAATACTAAGGAAACCTCATCATAATACATGTCAATGTTATACATTAATATAGCTAACAAATCAATTCCAATACTCAATCATAACATAACATATAAACCAAACTGATAATCATAGTGTACCATGGTTTAACTAGATCACTTGCATGCAAGTGTCCTCAAAGAATAAACAATGTTATGAAAATGTGATAATTGGAAATGGATGTTACATATGCCGAGACTCGATTTCAACCACCCAAGATGGGAAAGTTACCCATCATAGTCCCTTGTATATCAACACGACAATGGTGGTCGTTGGATCGAGGAACAATTAAATTCCAAATGTTGATATGTTACATAAATATCAAGAGGGAGTTTAGCATCCTGTTGGGACCCAATAATAATTTTGATTCTCAATCAAAGTCCCCACAAAAGATCATACCTTTATGTTGCTTCCATCACCTTCTATTTGTAAATGTTTATGTTTCCRAGTTTTAAGRMAATTATTGGGTTAAGTTTACCTTATTAAGTTTTTATCGTTTGCATTTTTGTTTTATTTTTAATTCATGATTGTAAGCATGAATTTAAACATAAAATTTGGCTTGGTTTCATAATCTTTCACCTTAGAAATATCATTTTAAAATCCACCCATATGTGATTAAAATTCAAATCTTATGAAATGGTTGATTAACCCATTATCATATTTTTCTGGTTTTATTATGGTTGTTATGAACTCAATGGTTCGATAGTTCATTGTTGAAATGTTTTGATGCATGAAGAACCTTGGTTAACTGTTGATATTCTTTTCATGAGTTTAATGGTCATATCAACATTCATGCCAATAAGTACAAGCATGTTGTACTTGCATTTTCACCTTACCTTGCTAGCCCAAAACATTGATGAATCTATTCATTATGTGTAAAGCTTTTTGAACTCTGTAGGTTTTGTCACTCATCGTGAGAGATGGTATGGATTTCTATGAACCCTCTGGTTTTCGTTCTCCCTAATTCTCCTATCCGAGTTATGATAGCCCCCAGGCTTTGCTATTTTCATGCTTTCACTCTCTGCTTAGACCTGTTTCTGCTGCTCATCCGTTGGGAACCTAAACCTAGCCCTGGTGATTTCTGATTATATCCTTTTCACAGTGGCCATGGCTCCTTTGGTTCGGATTGAACCAAATGACTCTGAGTTTCCTTTTTAAGAAAACCGGTAATTGCATATCTGAGACATGTTTTTGTGAGAAGGTTTCTAAGAAAACGGTTACAAATTTGGCCAAGACGTTTAAAACCCATTTCATAAATGGGGTCATTTACCTTCCTCGTGGGCAGTTTTTTCAAAAACTACACAGTTTCAGATATACATCTCGTTCTTTGGAGGGTAAATTTTCAGAATTTCTTTTGCGGTTGAGGTAAGCGTTTTTGTTTTTATTTATTTTGCTCAGAGATCCAAGCCTGTATATTGGTTTTGTTGGGAGACCTTTCCAATAAGAAATGGATTCACGCAAGCCGATGTTACAACCAATCCTATTTTAATTGCAAACCCTAACTCACACAAGCCAGTGGTTGAAAACCAGTTTGTTGATTCAATTGATGGACCATAATTTATTGATAAAATCTCTCTAGATAAAGGGTTACCATGTAGGTTTTCACCTGGAAGATCTCTGAAACAAGCAATTGTCGAATTAAAAGAAAAGGATCTTCCTGTGCCGATGAACGATTATAGTTTAAACATTGATGATAAACCTGTTATAAAGAAAATTCGTAAGGGTAAGAAGGTTGAGAATATAATCATTAAGAACACAACCAGTTTCAAAGCAATTATAAACTCTGAACTGTCAGGTCCTTCTTTGGCTAATTTTTAATGGTAAAACATTTTTTTTTTTTTTCATTCAATTCTGTTATCCAAGTCGAAATAGGTAGATTTAAATTTTGATTTCATTTGCTAATTCTGTAGCAAATCTCTTTTGAATAATAATTAGTAATTAGTAATTGTTTTTCTAATATATCAAATTGGTTTTGCTATTCTCAAAAAATGGAATATTGTGTTGTTGATTGCTTGGAGTAAATACTTTCAATTATACACTCAAATGTTCAGTAGTTTCTCTTCTTTATGTTTTATAAAACTTTGGTTTACTTTTGAACAAACCAACTCTTGTATGAGTGGTTTCGAGTGCACTATATTTGTAATATTACTTGATTTTGGGAGATTCAACATTATCCTGTGTGATATGAGTATTTGGATCTTGGATTAATTTAAATAATGTTCACTCTTGTTAATGTGAACATATTTGATTCGAACGCATTATGGACATGTAATTCTCAAGACTGTATGGACAAGTTGTTCACATCTCGGCTTTAGAACAACATGACACCGTTCCATTACGTTTTGCCTTTTATATAATGGAATATTAATATGTTAAACAACTTTAGTCTTATTAGCATACAATGTTTCATTTTATTTAGCATTGTAAATTCTGTCTATGATTTGTTGTTCATATATGATATCTGTGATCATTATTTCATTTTAGTATCATTGATTTATGGTTGATGTTAAATTGATGTATTATATGCATGCTTCATATTAAATTTCTTTTACTATAAACACTCATCATTACAAGGTCACTCGATCTATATGTTTATTACTCTGCTTTTACATCTTTGCTCCAAAAATACCTTTGAGTTTATTCTAGGAATGTTAGCACCAATCTGTTACAGGTTTCTCTCACAGGCAAGATAGCTGGAAATTTGAATTGCGCAGGGATATAAACACATTTTGTGAATAATCTCAGGTTAGTTTTATTCGTATTCAATTTATGTTATTAGTTTATTTATTAATGAAATAAGACAGTTTAAACTGGTTGTGACTGTTATTCTATTCTTGTTTCAGATTATGTTTTATTAGTATCTTTTTGAGTTATTAGATTTTAAACTATTAAACAGAAAATATAAAAATATGTGCTTTCTTTATCTACTTCGTAAACAATTACAAAAACATTAATTTCGTAAGACATCCAACAAAACTTGCAATTTGTAAATATCATATTCATAATCACATGCTCATATTTATGTTTCTTCTTTAACACTTGCAAATAATTAGATTCATGTACAAAATATCGTAGTTTATTTTAGATTAGTTTCCTTTCTTTGGTTATTTTAGGATTTTAGTTGGCCAACGGAGCCATTAAACCCGTCAGGTCATTTCACTCCAAATGGCTTGGGTTATTTAGACAACCCCAGTCCGGATTTGACCTTCCAGTTGATGGTGTGTCACTTACGCCCGTCAACACATCCCAAAGTACCAAAGCACCAGACCCCAGAACAAATTCTAAGTCCAAATATATTTGGAAGTCTCGATACATTGATGTCTAGGGACTAGGGTTCAAGCCCTTGGTTCCATGCCTTATCACATATAGCTGAGGAGAGGTAAAGATGATGTCAGAATGAAGTGACTATGCTAGCATAGGAGCCAACGCATCGCAAGATGATATGTGTCAACCTATGAGTGGCTGACAAGTCAAGTGTGGGCCCATGTTTGGATTAAGACTTTCGAAGAGTGCCTTAAGATATGACCCATAAAATCTAGGAAGTCAACAGATTTAATTCATAGATCTGGTGGTAAACGTTTAGATTCATAATCCCAAGATTAACGTGGCTAAATACCTCCTAATTACAAGATGAAATACCTCGAGGGTTTTAGGTTATAGGGGATAAGGGGAGTGTCGACATCCGATATCCAATTCGATGAGAACCATCGATCTATTGATGGAAACTCTAAATCTGCACTGTCTAATCCTTAGAGCCTCTACCACACCAGATTTCTGAGAGGAACCATGATAGTCATCAGATCTAAGCGACATAGATCTTAGCCGTAGATCTCATAAAATCATGACCCTAAGAGTTAACACATTTAATCGCCCCCTTAATCATGGGATTACCGTAATTAACCATCTCATAATCCCTGTATGTTGAAATTCAGATATTTTCATGGTTGCAGTTCTTTGAGAAAGCCTCAATGTCTTCTACCCAATGATGGTGTGTCATGCCATCAATGGCTCCACGTGTCATGATGAGAGTGGTGCCACATGTCACGTAGATTTGGAAATAGTGGACATGGATCCATAGAGGAAAATTGTTTCCACATGTCATATTGTAGAGAACCACATACCATTCCAAGTCATATTGTTCCATGGCATGCCATATCATAGGAATTCCAATTAGGGTATACGTGTCGATTCTAGGCCATGTTGGATGAAGAGGTTTGGGCTTGGTGTCTCAGGTCCCGACCATTGGATCTAAACATCATAAGATATCGAATGTCGATTTAATAAGGGGAATATGGAACCTTGGAGTCCCAAGGCACTGGTGGGAGATGAAATATGAAACATCAATTCCATATTGCAGATCAAGCCAAGACCATTGATCTTCCCTACCGCTAAACTCAACCCTTTTCGTGCCCCCCCATGGAACCTGGAGTCTATTGGAACCCATCCTCCACGTAATGCATTTTGTATGGTATAATTACATCATCCCAGCGTATCACGATGTCAGACCTGCATGTAAATGTGTTGAACCTACACATAATAGATCTAGATAGAAAATGACATACACAGTTTGCAGAGAAAATATGAGAAAAAAGAACTAGGAGAGAAAGAATGGAAGAATTCTCATTAACCAAATGAATGAATGATAATTTACACATGATATACTATGTATAACTCAACTAATGTGCACTAGAGGAGAATCCAATGTGCCATAGTTGTGGTCTAGAGTGATCTGGACACACACCAACAGTTACGGGAGTAAACTACCACCTAGTCTAGTCTCTGAGGAAGTTACGGGAGTGAGCTACCACATAGTCTGAGTTAAATAGTCTCTCAGTCTTTAGTTAACTGACTCAAATAAAGTGAAATGAAGAAGATATCATGGAATCAATGAGTAATCCTCTAGTCTAGTGATGATCCCAAGGACAATGCACATTATCTAGTGATGATCCCAATGCTGCATGGTGATAATCCCAATTTGGCATCTAGACTCCACTCAACTGATCAAACTGAAGTGTGAACTAAAGAGAATATTCTCCATAAACTATAGGAGACTGAATAATGACTAATAAACATAGGGAAACCTTAGGAAAAAAAATTCCTAGGTGTGTGTGAAGTATCTTCAACACCCCCCCTCAACATCACTATGGTGAAAATAAAGAATGGGTCCCAGAAATGAGGCATGTTAGGTACCCAAATACAAAAGATACACTGAAATAAATGAGGAAAGTGGGAAAACCTAATGGGAAAAATCCCCCTCAAAGTATAATGTATGTAAAAATAAGAAATGACAATTGCTAGGCAACTGTGTCCTTCACTCCAAGACGACTGCGCAGAGAATGGAACTTCTTCTCAATGAAGGTCTTGGTGAATATGTATGCAGTCCGTTCTTTTGAAGGAGAGAACTGAAGGTCAATGATCCCATTGTGTACTAAGTTATGGATGTAATGCATGTGGATCTCAATGTGCTTCATTCACTGCCTCTGAACTGGATCTCTATAGAACTTCAGAGTGCTCTGGTTGTCACACCAGATGACGATCGAATGATGAAAATGAATTTTCAACTCAGTGAGAAAATTTTGTAGCCACATATCCTAAATGGTTATGCTAACTACCCTTCTATACTCTGCCTCGGCTAAATATAGAGCAATAGAAGCCTGCTTCTTTCTCGACCAATAGATAGGCCTAGAACCAAGACTGAGTGAGTAACCAAATGTGGACTTGCAATCAATGATATTGCCAACCCAATCATAGTCACTGAACCCGATCAGGTCCAACTTAGATTCTTCTTCATAGTGAATCCAAAAGGTGATGGTGCCCTGTACCTATTGAAGTCTACACTTTGCATCCTTCCAATGTAGTTCATGCGGCTCCCGCATGAACCAGGAGACTGCTCCAATTGCATATGAGAGGTCTGGTCTGGAGTGTGTGAGATTAAAAATTCTCCCCACTAGCTTTCTGTATAGTGTTTTTTCAACCAGTGGAGTGTCCCCTCCATCCTCAAGTCTGAATCCTGATAGGAAAGTAGTCGGGGGAGACTTGCAGTCTGTCATGTGAAATCTCTCAAAGAGATCTCGTGTGTACTTGGCCTGAGATAGTTTTATTCATGATGCATCTTGATTGACCTCGAGTCCAATAAAGAAATGTAGTGGACCCATGTCCATCATTAAGAATCTGTCATGCATAATTCTCTTGACTACAAGAATCGATGAAGTCAAGAAACCAGTGATCAACAAATCATCAACATACAGAACTAGGAGTAGAAGTGAATCATCCATCCTGAGCATGTAAACATTCGGGTCTGACTTACAACGTACAAAGTTCTATGACAGGAGGTAGGAGTCCATATTGGCATACCATTCCCTTGGGTCCTTCTTGAGGCCATAAAGAGACTTCTTCAGTCGACAGACCAAAGATGAATCCTACATAAATACCTGGGGATGCTCCATATAGATCTCCTCAGAGAGATATCTGTGAATAAATGAATTCTTCACATCCATATGATGGACTTCCCATACTTCAGCTTCCGCAATGGAAAGTGCCAAACGTATGGAATCCATATTTTCTACTGGAGTGAAGGTATCATCATAGTCAATACCTTGCACCTGCTAAAAGCCTTTGGAAACTAGTCTGGCTTTGTATCAGCTAACATGTCCATCTGCTACGCTCTTGGTCTTGTAGACCCATATTCACTTGACAATTTTCCTTCCTGAAGGAAGGGGAAATAGATCCCAATTCTAGTTCTTGATGAGGGAGTTGTACTCCTCCTGCATGGAATATTCCCAAAAGGGATTTCCAACAGCCTCGCCATGGGACTGTGGATCTAAAGACTAAACTGAGAAAATATTCTTGGGTGGCATCGGTTCAGTGGAAGTGAGTGCAAGAGGAGGCTCCTCTAAATCATATCAATTCCTCCTACTATCATATGGATCCCCAACATGATCTCCTGCATCCTGAAGAGTAGTCTTGGCCCACTTGGGCCTCGTATCTGGCTCTGCATCTGCATTTGCATGCACTAAATCTGTATCTGAATGTACTGACTTTGTATCTAGATCATATGAATCCTATAAATCAAAATTGGAATCTGAAGAAGATTTGGCATGTGCATGCTCATCATCTTTGAGAGGTGGAAGAAAAAAAGTGTCTGCATGCGGTTGTTGAGGTACATGCGAGACACTTTCCTCGAATTGGACATTATGCTCAATAATGAGTCGGTTCGAAGAAAGATCAATGATTATGTATCCCTTCACACCGCCCGGGTATCCAACAAATATACACGCAGTTCTTTGTGGATCAAGTGCCTTCCTCTTCTCAGAGGGAATCCTGGCCCATGCACGTGAACCGAAAATATGGAAGTGGGTCACTTCCGGTTTGAGACCGCTCCAAGCATCATAGGGGGTATTATCCTTGACAGATCTATGGGGAGATTTGTTTTGGATGTAGGTTGCACAATTAAGTTCTTCATCCCATAATCTCTCTGGAAGTGACTTTGCATGTAGCATGCAAGATGCTATCTCTTTTAGAGATCTATTTTTCCACTTAGCAACTCCATTTTGTTGCGGAGTATAAGGAACTATGTCCTGCAACTAAACCCTAAACTCATGACAAAGTCTTTGTATCTCATGGTTGACATACTCTCCACCGTTATCTGTTTAGAGGACTTGGACTTTCTTTCTTGACTCTGTCTCAACAAGGGATTTGAAATATTTGAGGTTTTGAAAGACCTCTAATCTTTTTCTGAGAAAGAAAATTCATGTGAAGCATGAGAAATCATCAACAAAAATGAGCACATACCTTGCTTTACTGATTGATGGATTCATAAAAGGGCCCATGAGGTCACTATGGATTATATCTAAAGGAAAGCAAGCCTTCTGAGTATTTCCTTTGTCGAATTTCTCTTGAGAGTGTTTTCCAAGAACACATCCCTCACAAATTCCTTTGGGGAAGTGGATGTAAGGTAGACCATCAACCATTCCTTACTTGGTAAGTTGTTTCATATATCTGAAATTTAAATTCCCGAACATTTCATGCCATATTCTACTACTTTCATCAACATGGGTAAGCAATAATGTAGAATCTGGTTCAATAAATTCAGAAAATGTGTAGAGTCTAGATTAATGATTTACCTCACTGGTAGAAACCATGAAATTGGTTTACATGTCACAAATATCCACTACATTAGGTGTGAATATGAATTTATTTCCAGTGCCAGAGTTTTTCATATGATACATGGAGAGAATATTGACGAAAAGTTTGGGAATGCGTAACACATTCTCGAAGCTTTCGTTTGTGAGTTCAATTCTTCCTTTGTCGGTGAGCTCGACTGGAGAGTTGTCCCCCATCACAATAGGAGGACCTTTGCATGAATACAATGAAGAATAGACTTCTTTTTTGGTTTCCATGTGGTGTGATGCACCCGAATCTATGATCCAAGCATCAGGAGAGGAGTTGATGGCAATCAAAGCATGGCTAGAATTGTCTTTCTTGGGATTCTGATCTTCTGGCTTCTTCTTCTTGGCACCCTTAGGGATGCGATCTCCAAGGTTGTTTTGCTGAATTATTTGGGCCATTTGATCTATCTGTTTTTGCATACATGAGGATTCTGGATGGAATCCTTTATGGAAGTAAGTGCATTTCTCCCTTATTCTTCCCTTTCCACCTTTGGATCCAGAGGCATCATTGAACGGTTTTGAGTACCCTTCCTTCTTTGGATTTACATGTACTTTCTTTTTTTCTTTGTTTTTATATTTCTTATATTTATGAACGCTACCATATTGCACTGTAAGGGCATGTGCCTTTGGGCCTTTGATTTTTCCCATATTGATGAGCTTGTTCTGCTCTTGTGTTAGAGACTCGATAAAGGCCTCAAGAGAGGGCATTGTCCAGGTGACTCTAGAGGCGAGCCTAACTAAATTAAATGTAGATAAAAACACTAAGTATTCCGGACCATGTTTGGATAGAATGGTAAGAACCATTTTTTCTGCTCCTTAGATTTATCAACCCCACAAGCCTTGAGTTGCAACAACAAATACTTATATTTGGTAAAGAAATCTTGGAGATTGTCGAAGTTTTTTGGATCCAAAGTGAGAAATTACACCTCAATCATGTTTCCCCTCATCTCATCATGTTTTCCAAAAATCCCTTCCATGGTGGTCTAGGCTTCATTGGGGTTTTTACAAGAGGACATGTGAAAGAGGAGTTCAAGAGAAATGAGACTGCAAATAGTTCCAAGCGCTTCATCCATTCGATTTAGATACTTGGATTTTTCTATGGCTGATGTGGGTTCAGTCTCTATGTTCATGGTTAACATGTATAATCATCTGCCTCGAAGATTCATTATTATCTTCTCCTTCCATGCAAAGAAATTGTATGGTGTAAGAATGAATTCTTTTGAAAATTCCATTTTTCCACTACCTTCAATCTTCGGTACCTACAAAAATAATCTGGTGTGTCTTTTCCCTAGTATTCTGTTAGCTCTGATACCATGTAAATGTGTTGAAAATGCACATAATAGATCTAGCTAGCAAATGACATACACAGTTTGCAAAGAAAATATGAGAAAAGAGAAGCAGGAGAGAAAGAATGGAAGAATTCTCATTAACCAAATGAATGAATGATAATTTACACATGATATACTCTGTATAACTCAACTAATGTGCACTGGAAGAGAAGACAATCCTCCATAGTGGTGGTCTATACTGATCTGGACACACACTAACAGTTATGGGAGTAAACAACCACCTAATCTAGTCTCTTAGGCAGTTACAAGAATGAAACTGCCACCTAGTCTGAGTTAACTAGTCTCTTAGTCTTCAGTTAACTGACTGAAACAAAGTGAAGTGAAGAGGAGATCATGGAATAATGAGTAATGTGTTATTCTAGTGATGATATGAAGGAAAATACGCGTTATCTAGTGATGATCCCAATGTTGCATGGTGATAATCCCAATGTGGCATCTAGACTCCACTCAACTAATCAAACTGAAGTATGAACTAAAGAGAATATTCTCCTAGAGGAATATTCTCCCTAAATGGATTCAAGGAGGTTGAGGAAAAGTGAAAATTTAAAACCCCATCCCCTAAAAGGGTACTTAGGGGGTTGGGTGCCTTACATATTTTCTATGTTACTTCCCTCCTCTTTCAATTGCCAAATGTTCCTTTAAATATCCCAAGTATCATTTCCTTCCCTTCTTTCTCGATCTGGTCAATTATTTCTAGGGTATAGTTTCACCTCTTCTACAATATTATTCTATTATTCTCCCATGATTTTGTTATGGTATGGTGTGATATCATTGTACTTTGATCTTTATGAGTATGTCACCCCTATCTGATCCCATTGAACCTTCTTTGTAATCAATTTGTTTTCACCATGATTTCATGGCATTGCAACTATGATTCATGGAACCTTGGCAGTTCATATCTCATGGGAATAAATTCTTGTGATTCCCTCTTCTCATGGAATCATATACTCGCGATTTTGTTCCATGTTTATCCTCAATGATATTTTGAATCTCCTCCGACCTCATTCCCTTTTCATTTTAGCTACCACCTCATACATTTTTGTTCAATATGCAACAAGTTGGTGACATTTATTTACAGTATCATCCTTAGAACATGTGCACTAAAAAAAAGAATCATAAATTGATTATTCATTGATAATATTAGATCAGACATAAAAATAAATAAAACTTCTTCTATTCGAAAACTGAGCTCCTTGTGATCTGATGAAAACATATTTCTTCTATCATGGAAGTAAGTTGAAAATCATGGTAGTATTCTCTCCTTTGACATGTTGTATTGGTTTTTTCTCTAATAATATTTCAGAAATAAAAATTTACCAAACTGTCATTTTTGGTAGATTTATTTACAAAAACATTTCATGCACAAACCTTTAGATCCCCATGGCATATTACAAAAAATATTTCTTTCCTTATATCAATTTCAATTTGGTGGTCTCTTCAATGATCTAACCAAGCCCTAACAGTTTATCATCAAATGTGTTCTTCCTAAACCGAGTCTAGTGCCCCCAACCAAGATTTTTTCTTCTATATGTCTCTGTGTCCTCTTGATTTTGTGCAATCTTTGCAATAATATCACTTTCTAAAATTCATTGAAACCCTAATTAAAATTCATGTGAGTCTTCTTCCAAAACTTTGATCTCATTTGCATGCCTAATGATACCACTAAATCTATTTTTTTAGCAATTTAGAGGCTACCTTTATGACCTATTTACATGTGGAACTATATTAGTGACATCATACTCCATGTGATCTTTTGAAGCGATGCTCTTCTAAAAACTTGTCATGTTATCCTTTCTTCCCATGTGATTTTGTTTGGCTCAATATTCTTTCATTCCAGTGAAACTCTCGATCTCTTTTGACATGTCGAACTTCTGATTATGTTTCTTCATTTTTTCATGCCAAGGAGGAGACGATGTGTTTCCTTATGTGATCCTGTCCTGAGATATTCTCTTTGACACATCCTTCCATGTTGGCTTCCATTGAATCAATAGCATGGTCAAACGATGGTACAATGGGGTAATGACTTGGTGGACTAGTGAGTTGGTGGTGCAGTTTCTTATACTCCTTATGATCCCCTAGACTACAAACTTGTGGTACCTATGCAATGAACACGTACATTACTTATCTCTATGACATTCAACTATTCAATATGGGGTATCTCATTTATGATTTTTTTGTGTTCTTTCTTTCCCTTCCACTTTGTTGACCATGCGTCCTCCATGAAATTGATTGAAACCCTAATTTATTGATGCAAACCCTATCTTTTATATTAGTATATTCATCTTTGTATGTTAGTGAGTTGGTGGCTCTATACTCCTACAAACTCATGGAACTTTTCAAATGAAGCATGCACCATCAGGACCTAGTGATTTCAGGCTCCTGGCATGATAATGTGATGCCATTGCCTCTGTAATTTCAGTCATCCCCTAAATGATACATTCCTACATGCTAAGGAACAAACCTACCATGTAAACCAAACTATTTATTAATAAATTGACCAAAATTTCATTTATGAAAACAATCACAACAAAATAGGTGTCATATAATTGAAACACAATTTTTTTTTAATTGATATCTTGTGTGCTAATTTATAGACACTTTTTGATGCAGACCCCCTCCCACTCCATGGGGTCCACGCAACCTCCCGATCTAGGATCGATTAAATTCAGGAGATGGATCATCTCACAGACTCCTTCTAAGCCCTCAAAACCAATTACATAGGTTCTTTACCTTCCTTCCTGAATACCAAATCTGCTTTTCGAGGGACCCGAAGCACCAGCGGAATCCTACAAGGAGTCGTGGGCCAAAACCCATGAGCCAAATGTCAAGTCCCCGAAGAATTTGAGACTTTGGATCTCTTGGGATTCAGGAGTCTCAACAAAGTTACATCGCATTCCTCCCAAACGCCGAATTGGCAGAGCGTTGAATGACAAAAAATATCAATGGTCCACATGACCCGTTGAAATCCAAAACGAGGAATGATTTCAGGGTTTCAGGATTCAATGATTTTTCCTTCTCCAACACCATATTCTCTTTGATGCAGACCACACCCTCTGCCTCAGCAAAGGCCCCTGCGTTGACCTCCCGGTCTTAAGGATCGTTCCAATTTTACCCTCGAGCCGGAGTGGCTCCTTCGATTCTCCCCTGGAATCTCCTTTGAAATTGACCCACAGGTCTTTTCGGCTCCTCACAGTCTCTAGGCCGGTCATTGTTCTCTTCTCGACATAAGAATAGAAAATCGGGTTTCGGGGTTTTCAAACTCCCGATGTCATGACCCTTTGGTTCCCGATTTCCCGATCGCCACTTCCCCAATAGGCTCTCTGGGCTAGCCTCGTGGTCCACACGACCTCCTTTCACATGACCTCCGTCTAACCCCCTTTCGGGATTTCGTGACTGCAAAGGCCGAAGTGCTTTGGCCTTTGATTCCCTCGATCTCACGAATGTCGATTTCCCGATATGACTTTTCTTTCGGGACTTTCTCTGAAAGTTGAGATTGTTGCCACGCGTCCTCAAAGATGGACGACTCTCGTATGCTTTGGGGTTTTCACCTTGGAAATTCCCGATTCCCCTGTTATGACGAGATGACGTCAGTTGGGCCCCGCACGTAACCTACCTCCTCATCAGGATTTCAGACTTCGCGATTCCGAATTGCAAGAGTATCATGTCCTCAAGACCTCCAAAACGTCGAACCCCGACTTCTTCAGATCTTCCGACACACATCCTAAATGATGGACGGTTCATATCGAACCTCGAACTTCGCCAAACACAAAGTCAAACCACTCACTTATATGAGCCCCGATGACTGAATCCCCGATTGGGAAGTCAACCAGCACGTGTCCTTCCTGAGATCCATGGTTGTGATCCCCTCGTTGTTTCGAGACTCAAAAGGTCTCAGACTCTTGACTTCTGAATTCCCGATATACCGATAACTCTCGATTCCTGCCACCTGTCCCAACAGATGGACGGCTTTGAACTTGTCGGTATTTTCATGATGGATTTACCCTATCTCTGGTCCACGGGATTTTCAATTTTCCGAACCCCGATGTCTCAATATCCCGATGCCTTCTCGGGGTTTTCCCTCTGCTCACGAGGATTTAAACCCTGTGCAACTCCTGTCAAATCAGACGGTTAACGGGTAACTGGGTGATGATCCGACGACTCACAATCCCTGGAACTTGAACTTCGAACGCAGCCGTAACCTCCCCACTCTTTACCAGATCGGACGACTGGTGGGATTTCGCAAATCCTCTCCACAAGATCCTAACCATCTGTCTCTTCCTCCCTGATGTTTCCAGCGAAATGAACCGAGGACTCTTTCCCAAATCTAACCACTTACGCTACAACTCCAAATGCCTTCTAATCACTCGATGTGTACCAATGTCTTGTGCTACCTTCAATAGCTTCAAAGGCTTTATCCCTCTTGAGCTTTTTCCCAACTCAAAGTCTTAGAGAAGAGTCTCACGTGCACTCCTTGTGGCAACTCTCAAACTTTTCCAAGTGCTGAATACCTTCGACTCTGCGCACTCCTGCAGCAGCAGTCTCTCACACCTTACACAGGTTCGCAACCCTGAGACTTTACTTTGCCTAGGCAATCCTTGCACAGCTCCTGTGCCCAACTGCACTTATGAGGAAATGAGAACAAATGCTACCTATCTGAGCCCTCTATTAACGCACTCCTTGCGGACACTTCGACTACACTCCTTGCAGGAATTCTTGCTCAGATAGAGAAACAATTGAAACTCATTCCCTCTTCCTTTCAGACTTCAACTTAGAACATGAAATCATATACACAGCATATCAAAGCAAATGTATAACAGGAAGCAAACTTTCACGAGCATATCATTCAACATCAATACACAGAGAACAACCACAAAACCATGAATTTGAATCAATGCTTTCTATTAATCCAAATATCTATACATGGGTGTTCTTACACAGCTCTTTGCATGCTCTTGCTCTTCCTTCTCCCCCTAATAATGATACAATAGACAATGAGGGTGTCTATATCCCATTTCCCTCTTGCACTCTCAAACAGTCTAATCTAGAATTAAATTCTATCTACCCGCATTAACTACTATAAATGTCTCCTACCTACTAAGGACGAGAGCGAGCTGCTCAAGGTCCGATTACATTACACAAGTGCATCTCTTATTAAATGACTTCATTTAAGATGGCGCACCAATCCAAGGGAATTTCAAAAATTTTGGGCTGGCGCTTTCCAGCAGTCCATCGTCTTCCGCGCTGGCTCACTTAATGTGGCGATGCTCCTGCATCATACTCCCTGGCTTGAAAATCTTCATGGGCTCCTGTCCATGAGCTCCTGCATGGTCTGTCCATGCTTCAGAATCTCTGCTTCATTCTCCCAGCTGGCATCTTCAACTGGATGGTCTTTCCACTTGACCAAGTATTCAAAGTATTGTTTTCTTCTGGTCTTCTTGCCAATTCTTTTGTCTAGTATGCTTTCTATCTGTGGCTTCTCTGCAACTGGCATCTACTTTCGCCACTGAACCTATGACTGTTCATCACTTGTTCCTACTTCCTCATCTTTGTATGGGTATAAATCTGAGACATTGAATATCGGAGAAATTCCGATCCCATCGGGTAATTCAATCTCATAAGCATTTGCCCCAAATTTCTTCAAGACCCTGCATGGTCCGATTTTCTTCATCTTCAATTTATTATATGTTCATCTCAGGAACCTTTCCTTTCTCAAATGTGCCAAAATTAAATCACCAAATTCAAATTGAAGTTGTCTTCTATGTTGATCGGTTCTTCGCTTACACTCTTGGCTTGAATTTTGTAATCGCTCCTTCACCTGGCTGTGAAGTTCTTTCATCGCCTCTGCGAAATCTTCTGCACTAGCGCTCCTAGTCGCAATCTGTTATGAATCTCTCAGTTCAGAAATTCCTCTCGGTTGCATGCCATAAACAATCTGAAATGGAATCTGGCCTGTGCTCTGATTCATTGAGTCATTGTACGCAAATTCTGCCTGCGACAATATACTATCCCACTGGGTGTGGTGTTCTGTCACCAGGCTCCTCAGCAAGTCTCCCAGGCTTCTGTTTACCACTTCTGTTTCCCCATTCGTCTGAGGATGATAAGATGAAATAAACAACAAGTTAGTTCCTAGATTCTTCCATAAGGTCCTCCAAAAATGCCCTATGAACTTAGTATCTCGATCTGAAACTATACTTCTTGGCAAACCATGAAGTTGAATGACCTCTTTGAAAAACAGATTTGCAATGTGAGTTGCGTCGCTGGTTTTATGACATGGAATGAAGTGTGCCATTTTGGAAAACCTATCCACCACCACAAATATTGAATCAACACCTCTTTGTGTTCTTGGCAACCCCAATACAAAATCTATGCTAATCGCATCCCACAACCTTTCTGGTATGGGAAATGGTTCATAGAATCCTGAATTCTATCTCCTTCCCTTCGAATGCTGGCAAATTATACACCTATCCACAAATATTTTGATGTCTTCTCTCATTCCCGGCCAAAAATATGATTCATTCAGCTTCACGAACGTCTTGTCGTGACCAAAGTGTCTTGCTAATCCTCCACTGTGTTTCTCCCTTAGCAAGTTCTCCCTCATGGAGCATTTTGGAATACACAGTTGATTGCCCTTAAACAACAATCCTTCTTGGATCATGTATTCTGCCCATTGGCTCTGGTCTCCGAGAACTGGATTCTCAGCTGCCTCATACGCCTCTTGAAAATCTGGATCATCTGCGTACATGTCCCTAAGATCATCAAAACCCAACGTCTTGACTTTGAACTCCTGCAACAGCAAACACTTCCTGCTCAAAGCATCAACAACCTTGTTAGCAGTACCAGAAATATGTTTAATCGCAAAAGTGAAATTTTGCATATATTCAACCCATTTGACATGTCTCTTATTCAACTTTTCCTGTTGAGTCACAAACTGTAGTGCATGATTATCACTGTATAAGACAAATTCTTTCAGAATTAAGTAATGCCTCCATTTCTTCAATGCCTGTATGATAGCATAAAACTCCTTATCATAAGTGGAATATTTCACTTTCGCTTCATTCAGCTTCTCGCTGAAGTATGCTATCGGCATGTCTTCTTGACTTAAGGTTGCCCCTATTGCAAATCCGCTTACATTGCATTTCACCTGAAATTTCTTCTGGAAATCCGGCAACACCAAAATTGGTTGTTCCGTGATTTTCTCCTTCAACAGATTAAAAATCTTCTCAGCCTCTTCTGTCCAGTGAAAATATTTGTGTCTTTTCTTCACTATGTCCATCATTGCTGCACTAATTCCACTAAAATTTCTAATGAACTTTTGGTAGAAACTAGCCAATCCATGAAAACTTCTCACCTCAAAGATATTCTTCGGTGATGGCCAATTCTTGATTACCTCCATTTTATCTGAATCCATCCTCAATTTATTTGTAGAAATAAAAAACCCCAAGTAAATGAGTTCTGTCTTCATGAATGAGGAATTCTTCATGTTTATCAACAACTTCTCCTACTATAGTCTCTTCATCACAATGGCCAAGTGTTTCAGATGCTCTGTCTTTGTTTTACTGAAAACCAGTATGTCATCCAGATACATGATGACAAATTTCCCAATGAACTCCCTCAGGACTTCGTTCATCAACCTCATAAAGGTACTTGGCACATTTGTTAAGCCACATGACATAACAAGCCATTCATACAACCCTTCGTTGGTTTTGAATGCGGTCTTCCAATCGCCACCTTCTCTCATGCGGATCTGGTGATATCCACTTTTCAAATCAATCTTTGAAAAATATTTTTCTCCACTCAAGCAATCCATCAAATCATCCATCCTCGGTAATGGAAATCTGTACCTGATGTTTATCTTGTTAATGGCTCTCGAGTCAGCACACATCCTCCAGCCTACGTCTTTCTTCGGACTGAGTACTGTTGGAACAGAACATGGACTCAAGCTTTCCCTGACTAAACCTTTGTCCAACAAATCCTAGACTTGCCTCTTAACCTCTTCATTCTCTTGCGGCGTCAATCTGTACGCAACTTTATTCGGCAAACTAGCTCCTGGTATGAGATCAATATGATGACTCACACTTCTGATCGGTGGCAACGAACGAGGTAATTCGTCCACTACTATATCAACGAACTCTTCCAGCAGTTCCTGAATTTCTTCTGGTAAATCATCCACTCTTGTGTTGATCAAAACAATTCTCGGTTTCCTAACCACAATAAACTGTGGATCCTCTTTCTTCTTAACCTCTGTAAGAAGTTCCTTCCCACTCATGAGAAGTATTGTGTTGCTTACTTCCGGCTTCACCTCCTTATCCTTGATTGGAAGCAACATGTGTGTCCTCCCATTCTTCTCTAGGGTGTATGTGTTCATTCTCCCATCATGAATCACATTCCTGTCATACTGCCATGGTCTACCCAGCAATAGATGACAAACATCCATAGGAATGACATCACATAATATCTTATCATTATACCCTCCTATCTTAAATTCAACTAAACATTGTTTAGTGACATTTACCTGATGTCCTTTTTGTAGCCATGAAACTCTATATGGACTTGGATGTTCAATCGTCTCCAGCTCCAGCTTTTCTACCATCTCTGTCAAAACGAGATTATCCGTGCTACCACTGTCCACAATGACATTGCATACCCTATCTTTGGTTTTTCCAGTAGTCTGAAAAAGACTGTTTCTTTTCATCGAATTCTCCACCTCCTTCTCTGGTGTCAAAAGGACTTTTCGCATCATAAGCGATCGTCCGCCTTCAACATCTTCTGCCTCCACATCTCGCCTTTGTGCTTCGGCGATGTGAGTTTCCCCAATCTCTTTCTTTTTATCTGGACACTCATAAGACTTGTGCCCATTCTTTCCACACGTGAAGCATGTGATTACTCCACCTCTTCCTCTTCCTCTGCCTCTGGTACGAGGAAAAGTATTATTGTCAGCATAATCTTTTCTCTTCTCAGTATGGTGCCCTCTTTGTTCAATATATGGAACTCTCTGTGAGCTTCCACCTCTCTCATTTCGAGTCTGAGGTTTCCTCCAATCCTCCTTGGACTTCTGATATTTATCCCAGGCAACTAATTTACCTCTGGGCTGACTTCTGCCTCGGCCTCTTTGACCCTGCTTTCGGCTCAGCTTCTCTTTCGCTTTTAGAGCCATATTATAAGCATCTTCCACTATTCGGATGGTCAACATACTCATCTCATCCTGAATCTCATATCTCAGGCCATTCATATACCTGACTACTTTTTCATTATTGCTTTCACGATGACTTGCCCTGATATTCAGCCTGTAAAATTCCTCAGTATATTCCTTCACTGACATCAGCTTCTGTCTCAGGTTCTGCATTCTCCTGAACAGAGTAATTTGGTAATCCCTGGGGATGAATATTTCCTTCATCTTTGCAATCATCCTGTCCCAGCTCTTAATTTTCTGCTTGCCTTGGCAACGCCTATCCGCTTGTAGTTCATCCCACCACAAATGTTGCATGTCCTTTTAATATCGTGACGGAATGCTTGACCTTCCTATCCTCTTCGACATATTCATAGTCAAAGTAGGTGTCTAGAGCTCTAATCTAGTCTAGAAGCTCTTCTACATCTAGATTCCCCCCATAAACTGGAATGTCCATCTTCGCCTTTGCACCCATTCTTGCAACAGTTTTAAGTAAGTTTTCATTTGTTGCATCTTCTGCTGTGATTTCTTCTTCTCCACGTCCAACATCATCTTCATTTTCAGACTCACTGATATCTCCTACATCAGCTGTGCATTTTTGTCTTATCTCCATGTCCACAAGTCTGGTGCGTATGTTATGCAGATCTCTTTCTACTTCTGGATTCTGCACCTGTCTACCCCTTCCTCTGGACGTCTCCCTCTCCTCCTTTGGATTGGGTGATTGTCTATCTCTTCTCCTTGGCGGCATGTCAAATCTTCCTTCTTCCTACTACAGAAAGAAAAGAATCTTTTCTAGGCTCTGATACCAAACTGACGCAGACCGCACCCTCTGCCTCAACAAAGGCCCCTGCGCTGACCTCCCGGTCTTAAGGATCGTTCCAATTTTACCCTCGAGCCGAGGTGGCTCCTTCGATTCTCCAATGGAATCTCCTTTGAAATTTACCCACAGGTCTTTTCGGCTCCTCACAGTCTCTAGGCCGGTCACTGTTCTCTTCTCGACAGAAGAATAGAAAATCGGATTTCGGGGTTTTCAAACTCCTGAGGTCATGACCCTTTGGTTCCCAATTTCTCAATCGCCGCTTCCCCGATAGGCTCTAATCTTTGGTTATCTCTCTGGGCTAGGCTCGTGGTCCACACGACCTCCTTTCACATGACCTCCATCTCACCCCCTTTCGGGATTTCGTGACTGCAAAGGTCGAAGTGCTTTGGCCTTCGATTCCCCCGATCTCACGAATGCCGATTTCCCGATATGAATTTTCTTTCGGGACTTTCTCCGAAAGTTGAGATTGTTGCCATGCATCCTCAAAGATGGATGGCTCTCCTATGCTTCAGGGTTTTCACCTTGGAAATTCCTGATTCCCCTGTTATGATGAGATGACGTCAGCTGGGCCCTGCACATAACCTACCTCCTCATCGAGATTTCAGACTTTGCGATTCTGAATTGCAAGAGTATCCTGTGCTCAGGACCTCAGAAACGCCGAACCCTGACTTCTTCAGATCTTCCTACATGCATCCCAAATGATGGACGGTTCAGATCGAACCTTGGACTTCACCAAACGCAAAGTCAAACCACTCACTTATATGAGCCCCGATGACTGAATCCCTGATTGGGCGATCAACCGACACGTGTCCTTCCTGAGATCCATGACTGTGATCCCCTTGTTGTTTTGAGACTCAAAAGGTCTCAGACTCTTGACTTATGAATTCCCGATATACCGATAACTCTCGATTCCTGCCACCTATCCCAACAGATGGATGGCTTTGAACTTGTCGGGATTTTCACGATGGATTTACCCGATCTCTGGTCCATGGGATTTCCGATTTTCTGAACCCCGATGTCTCAATATCCCGATGCCTTCTTGGGGTTTTCCCTCTGCTCACGAGGATTTAAACCCTGTGCAACTCCTGTCAAATCGGACGGTTGACGGGTAACGGGGTGATGATTTGACGACTCACAATCCCTGGAACTTGAACTCCGAACACAGTCGTAACCTCCCCACTCTTTACCAAATCAGACGACTGGCGGGATTTTGCAAATCCTCTCCACAAGATCCTGACCGTCTGTCTCTTCCTCCCTGATGTTTCCAACGAAATGAACCGAGGACTCTTTCCCAAATCTAAACACTTATGCCACAACTCCAAATTCCTTCTAATCACTCGATGTGTACCAATGTCTTGTGCTACCTTCAATAGCTTCAAAGGATTTATCCCTCTTGAGCTTTCTCCCAACTCAAAGTCTTAGAGAAGAGTCTCGCGTGCACTCCTTGCGGCAACTCTCAAACACTTCCAAGTGATAAATACCTTCGACTCTGCGCACTCCTGTAGCAGCAGTCTCTCACACCTTACTCAGGTTCGCAACCCTCAGACTTTACTTTGCCTGCCCACTCCTTGCATGGCTCCTATGCCCATCTCCACTTTTGCGGAAATGAGAACAAATGCTACCTATTTGAGCCCTCTATCAACGCACTCCTTGTGGACACTTCGACTGCACTCCTTGCAGGAATTCTTGCTCAGATAGAGAAACAATTGAAACTCATTCCCTCTTCCTTTCAGAATTCAACTTAGAACATGAAATCATATACACAACATATCAAAGAAAATGTATAACAGGTGTTAGCGATATTTCTTGTCTCGGGATTAGGCGTACCCAAGTCTGCAGTTTTCACGGGAAGCACCTGAGCATAGCACGAGAGAATCTCGTTTTTTAGCAGCAAGTCAAGCGAGCGGGCAAAGTTTTGCCATCGGCGGCCGAGATCCATCCATAGAAGCGAATCGATGGCCATCGGGTTTTTTGGGGCCGACCAGTTGCCCAGGGTCTAGCAAGAGGAAGCGCCATAGTTCAAAACAAATCTGGACCGTCCGATCTCATCGGGACAGGTGACAGCCTGTCGGCATATCGCGAATCGGGGTTTCGGGAAATAGGGAGCTCTCAGCTCATTGCACTTGGAAGTGCTGATCGGAGAAACTCCGAAGCGCCCTTCGATCGAAGCGCAGGGTCTCAGCCCCAGGTCATATCAAGCGAGCGGGTAAAAGGGGGGACAACCTCTTTATATTAGTAAATAATATCTGGGTCGTCCATCCGAAGGACATGCGACATGTATCTACTTCACATCAGCATTCGGGAATTCGTGTGGTAAGATCCCCTCATCACTTCATCCCTCGAAGCCCCGAATCCTGAAGCTTTGAAAGCGCCCAGAGTCGGGCCCATGGTTTTGGCGCCTGGTCATCAAGAAGGAGGTTTGGAAGAGGGGCGTTTTCGTTTTCATTTGGCCGAAGGTTCCAAACTAAGTCTCAAAAGGGGGCACTGTGCTCTTCAGACTCCAGTTCGACGTGATCTCGATCCCTATACCTACTCGGAATGGATAAATAAGAGAGAGGGTGGGTGAAACCTCGCATCACTCATTTATTGCAGAGTATGGAGGTCCTGGCTGAAAGTCTACCCGGGAGGGTCCCCTGTACCATTTCTCTTCAGGAAGGCCACACCGAGTCTTCAACTCACCAGAGGAACCTGCACACGCCAATTCAGCATTCAAAGGGCCCAGCTACCCCCTGGCGTGAGCCATGTTGAACTAAAGAGGCATATGACAATGGAACAAAGGACATATTTGATTGAGGAGACGACACCCATTGAAAGTTCTGAGACGCCTCTACTGGGCGAAAGGAAGGGAAGAGTATATGTAGGCATTTTTGCCATTTTGTAAGGATCGATGGTTGAGAAGAGATTCCTACTGTAATTTTTTAGCAGCTATTCTATCTTTCAGCTTATGCATCTGTATATGAGATTTCTTGTTTTATGAAAGACAGTTCTTCTTACTCCATCTAATTTTCATCTCATGCTAAGAGGGTTCGTGAACAATTGACTCGTGCGAATTATTGCAGTTCTGTTATGATAAAGGGTTTATTATTACATAATTGTGTCCTCTGGCTTTGCGTTTGAATGTAAGTCGATCTTGTGTTTAAATTCCTTCCTCTACAGTATGTTAGAAACCTGTTGTTTATAATAGACCTCCGCTTTTCTCTTGTATAAGTCTTCCGCCTGTTCACCCTTTACTACAACTCACTGTCTGAAATTTATGCAAGACCTCACTTGCTCATGCATACCTGGCCTGGTTTCAGAGTTGGAGCACTATCGTTTTGAGTTTACCTCCATTCGATCACCCATCTATAAACAAACGTGACATAAAACTGATGGGCGTTGGGCTCTTCTCCTGTTAGCAATCCAGGAGTGACTTCCGTCGCCAACAACAGGAAGCAAACTTTCATGAGCATATCATTCAACATCAATACACAGAGAACAACCACAAAACCATGAATTTGAATCAATGCTTTCTATTAATCCAAATATCTGTACATGGGTGTTCTTACACAGCTCTCTGCATGCTCTTGCTCTTCCTTCTCCCCCTGATAATGATACAATAGACAATGAGGGTGTCTATATCCCATTTCCCTCTTGCTCTCTCAAATAGTCTAATCTAGAATTAAATTCTATCTACCCGCATTAACTACTATAAATGCCTCCTACCTACTAAGGACGAGAGCGAGCTTCTTAAGGTCTGATTACATTACACAAGTGCATCTCTTCTTAAATGACTTCATTTAAGATGGCGCACCAATCCAAGGGAATTTCAAAAATTTTGGGCTGGCGCTTTCCAGCAGTCCATCATCTTCCGCGTTGGCTCGCTTAATGTTGGCGATGCTCCTGCATCACTCTTAGAGAGACGAACCCCAAATTAGATCACACGGTTCCGGTTCTTCCACCGGATCGACAGTTTATAACTTCTTTTCATCTCCGGGCTTTAGGTATTTTCAAAGCACCACTCCACAGATCTCCCGAAGTGCAGAACCAGTAGACACACATAAGAAATGATCCAATGGACCACATGCTCTAGCACATGGATGGTTCAGATTTATTTCAGACTTCAGGAGTCCGGGCCTTTACACAACGTAAACCCTTTTATCTCTTTATCTATGAAGTACCATAGTTCATTTCCTTCCTCAGTGTGTCCTCCTTCAGATAAAAAACTGAGATCTACTCCATTATTCAGAGCTTTGGGGAATTGTCGACCTTTCACAATCATGTCCCCTTTCTCTCATATGCTCGGTCTTTTGGACTCGACGATCCAATGAAACGTGTCCACTGGAATCAACGCTCTAGATGGATTTTAGACTTAGGAACTTCGGGGGTTCTGAATCCTATGTACTCCTTGAATGAAATCTGTCGAACTCGCGAAGTCCGAAGGACTTTTGGTGCTAACTCATGTGATACTTTCCCAGATATAGGGGATAAGAAAGGATTGGTTTCTCCACAATTTTATTGTGTCCACTCATCCTCCAAACTAATAAAAATCCTCCTTTTTCAAAGGATCTTGGTCACTATCCTTCCTAAGCTTGACCAAGCAAGGAAATTTGAACCTCTTGTGCCTTCCTTTGCACTCCTCTGAACAATTTACAACTTCAGACTTGGAAAGTTTTCTAAGTCACTCCTGTGCACATTTGGTGCATGTTCACCTTGAGACTTTGAAGTTTCTTGAGAAATTTTTTCACATTCCTTGCACTCTCCAGACTTAGACTCTTCAACACTCCAACTGAGTGCAGGACCAATGCACACCTTGCACAGTTTTTTTCTCAAACTTTTCTTTCCACTGAGTGATTATGCACTCCTTGTACTTGCCTTTGCAAAGTTTCACACTACCTCTTTTGATCTTCTGATTCAAATTCGACTCGGCCTTCACACACCTTGCGGGCAATGTGCACTCCTTGCACCAGAGCTCTCAGAAGAGAAACAATTGAAACTTAAAAGAAACATTAACAGTTCCTTTGTCTAACTAAGAAATGCATACATATGAGCATAATCAAACACAACAAGAAAATAACATGACATTCACTCAATGAACTCAGAAATAAGTAACACCATGCATTTGGAATCAAACCTTTCTTCTTATATTCATTAATCAAAGTATGTACATGGACTCATACAATTCTCAACAACTCTCTACCATAATAACCAGTAGCAATAACAATAAGATTCAACAACCTATATATTTAAAGTTTTCCTTTATAGTGTTGAAAATATATTTACCTTGATCACCACAACCATCTTGGTTCACTAGGACTTACACATCTTGGTTCACTAGGAAGTACACTTGGGTTCCATGAGAGGAAGTGGTAAAAGGTCATGAGATACAAATCTATTTATTACTAGTATATTATTGCTCAGTATGGACTCCTTTTATATCTCTTATCTGGTTATGTAATTAGTCTTCTTGCACAATGGATTTTATGATATAAATGATAGTTATAGATTTTAGGCTTTTGCGCAATTGGATTTTATGTAATAAATGATGGTTTTAGATTTCAGACTTCTTGTGCAAATTGATTGTATTTTATAATGATATTTATAGATTTTACACCTCTTGCACAATTGGATTTTATGTAATAAATAATGGTCTTAGATTTCATACTTCTTGCGCAAATGGATTTTATGTCATAAATGATAGTTATAGATTTTAGACTTTCGTGCAATTGGATTTTATGTAATAAATGATGGTTTTAGATTTTGGACTTCTTGCACAAATAGATTGTATGTCATAAATGATAGTTATAGATTTTAGACTTCTTGCGCAATTGGATTTCATGTAAGAAATGATGGCTTTAGATTTCGGACTTCTCGCGCAAATGGATTTTATGTAATAAATGAGGGTCTTAGACATTAGTCTTCTAGTGCGTAATGAAAATTTATTATGATGGATGGATGCATTTTGTGAATAGGCCTTGCACCTCGAATAACTGATAAACGCTTGCACCTTGGATTTAATATGTTATATTATGTGTTATGTGAATGATTACCCTTGTGCCTTGATTTATTGATTTTTAGGATTGATGGATTGATGTGATCGACGATTGTAGACTCTATTGATTTAGCTAGTTGCTTGGATTGATTGAGTTAGTGGGATGTAGACACCTCCTCCTTCCTCAGAACATTCACCAACCTTGAGACCTTAAATGGTTAAAATCAATTGGAACTTGGGCTTGAGTGTTGCTTATGTGTCCTGGAGGTCCTAAACTTGCAAGGTAGGGTGGGCGGGTAGTATCTTGTGTCATTATTATGATTGTCTTTATGATCCTTAAGTAGCATCATGTTATCTCATGTTATCTGATGATTCTCCTTATAAGATGAATTGAGCGATTTATGATTCATGTTGTTTATGCGTCATTATTAATTGTAGAATGCAATGATGTTGGGATGCTATTAATTAATGTGTTAATACGTCGATATGCGTGTCATGGTTCATGGTGATTATGTGTCGGCATTGTGTCTTGATTGATTGTTAATGATTTAATATTGTTTTGTTAATATATGTGAACGATGTGTTGATGATGTTGTCATTAAGTGTGATGTGTATTTCCTAACACAAAAGAAAACAAAAATGTTTGTTGTATGACGCTTGCTGTCGTAACGGAGGGGTTGTTACACTTGATCACAAACATGTCATTCAACAATTAGCATCATCATCACTATCCATCTAGATAGAATCCATGTCAATTAGAACAATTCCATCCAATAGACAACAACTATGTCTACTACTATCCAAAGACATACGGTCTCTATAAAAATCATATCATCCGATATCAATCTGCATAAACAATATCATGATACAAACTTGGCCGTTTGGGACATTCTTCCACTCACATCTGTGAGATATGGAAGAGAATCTTCCTTTAGAAGGTAAAATATCAGCCATGGGATATTTGGACTATTATTCTCAAGCATAGAAGAATAATTTTCCCTGATTTCTGATCCTGGACCATTCACCTAACTGGGCCATTCCTCCAACACTAATAATAGTGCAACCTAAAGAGAATGAGTCTTCCCTAGGGAATGCCTATCCCTGATTGTTGAACCTAGGCCATTCACCTAATTGGGCCATTCCTTCGGCACTAATCATAGTGCAACCTGGAGAGAATGAGTCTACCCTAAGGAATGATTGTTTGGACAATTTCCTAAGGAAATTATTGTCCTACACCAACCTCCAAAATGGACCATTCTTCAAAACTTCTCACAATTGTGAACTTCAAAAGATGACTGCCCAACGAGGAGGACCATTCTACTTTACCACTACTTAGACTGACTGTCAAGAAGAATGAATGTCCTAGACCATTCCCCCACACTGGCCACAAGGGGAATCGTTGTCTATGGTACATAAACAATCTATCGAACCATTTTTATTATGAAAATGACTTTTCGATCTTGACCATTTCCTGAACTGGAAAATGACTATCTGTTAGAAATCTCAAACCACTTATCGAACTGGAAAGGAACTACCCAACCTAGTCCATTTTCCAAAATGGAAAATCACTAGCCATGAATCAATAATATATATCAGTGCTCCCTCTCAATATTGGGAGCCATCTCTTCCCTTTCATCTAAGGGAGTTATCTCCACGAACCCCATTTTGTCCCTTAAGTACAAAAACTTTATCTTGGACAAGGTATTTTTTTAAATGTCTGCTACCTGCTCATTTGTAGAGATATATTGGAGTTTCACTTCTCCATCATAGACTTTATCATGAATAAAGTAGTATTTCATCTCAATATGTTTCGACTAGACATGAAACACCAGGTGTTCGGATAGCCTTATACAACTCTAATTGTCACAATATATTACAGTTGAATCTGGTACCTGATAAAATAATCTCGAGATCAACTTCCTCGGCCATACTGCTTTGGTACATGCCTCACATGTTGTGATATATTATTCTTATGTTGTGCTGAGTGTGACCAACTTTTATTTCATGATGCCCCTTGATATCATAGCATAGCCCAGCTGAAACACATCCCTGAAGTACTTCTTTTGTCTTCTGCACTCCCTGCCCAATTTGAATATGTGAATCCATGAAGTTGTATATCATTGGATGAAGTGTATATTAAACCATAGTTTAGCATCCCACAAATATATCTTAGAACATGCTTTGCATCTATCAAATGTTCATTATGGGTTCCATTTGTAATTGGCTTAAGGTGTTTACAAAAAAGAAAATATCTGGTCAAGTATTCACTAGATACATCAACAACCCAATCAATTTCCGATATAGGGACAAGTCTATTGGATCTGAATCTGAGTCTCTTACTTTTCTTATATATGTGATCATAGGAGTGGCCATGGATTTTCAATTCATCATTCCAAATTTCTAAAGAATCTTCAGTACATACTTTCCTTGTCCAAGGAAAACTTCACCATGCTGCTACCATACTTCTAGTCCCATGTAATAGTGAATGAGACCAAGATCTTTTGTATTGAACTCAGAAGTTATTTCCTTCTTGCACTGGGTGATGAGAGACTCTACACCTATCAAGAATAAGTCGTCGACATATAGTAGTAGAATTACAAGTGTATTTTTCACAACTTTGTAGTAGAGATTTGGATCTGCATGAATCTTCGAGAAACCAAGTCTTATTAAGTAGTTGTATATTCTGGAATAACAAGCTCTTGGAGCTTGCTTGAGTCCATACAGGGATTCCTTTAATCTACAAACATGATTCTCTCTGGAATGTACTTCAAAGACTCGAGGTTGTTCAATGTATACTTCTTCTTCAATTTCTCTTTTGAGAAAAGTTGTCTTTACATCCATCTTATGTAGACTCCATCCCATGGAAGAAACAAGAGACATAATGGCTCTAATAGAAGTATATCCAGCAACAAGAGAAAAGGTTTCATCATAATCTTCTCCCTCCTTCTGGGAGAACCCTCTAGCTACAAACATTTCCTTATATTTGTCCATGCTTCTGTTTGTTTCATGTTTGATCTTATAGACCCATTTTAAAGTTACCACTGATTTTTCTTTGGGTCTAGGCACGATTTCCCATACGTCAATTTTCATGATGGACTAGTGTTCTTTTGTCATGGCTTCTTTCCATTGTTTCTTTTGAGATGCTTCTTCAAATATGGTGGGTTCTTCATTTATAATCTTTGTAATACATGCTGCATAGTTGGAGAATCTTTTGGGCTTTTTTCTTTCTCTGAAGGTGCCACTCCGAGCTTTGAGTCTTGTTGCTTCTTGTAGAGTAGCTTCAAGCCAAGCTAGACGTTTTCTAGTTTTGGGTACAGTGACCGATTCAATAGTTTCACATGGTTGCATTTGGATGATCAATTTGTTTTGGTTCTTCATTCTGATTTTCTGGAAGATATGTGTTTTTTTTTTTAAGATATTCATATTCTTCTTCTTCTATGGATTCTTCTATAGATTTCTTGAAAGCCATCTTCTCATTGATGGTCATGTTTCTATTGACTTCAACCTTATGTTGTTCTAGGATATAGGTTTTGTAGGCTTTGGATGATTCACTGTATCCAACAAATATTCCCTTCTTTCCCGAGGGTTCTAGTTTCTTCCTTTTATCCTTGGGGATATGAATGTAAATAGATATGAATGTAAACAGGGCACCCAAAGATTGTTAAGTTTTCCACATTGGGTTTCTTTCCTGAGAAGGCTTCTTCTGGAGTCATATCCTTTAGTATGCGATGGGGACTTCTGTTCTGAACATATATTGCTATCGTGGTTGCTTCTCCCCATAAATACATGGATAAACCTTAAGCATTCATTAGTGCCTTCATAGTTTCCTAAATAGATCTGTTCTTCCTTTCCACTACACCATTTTGTTGAGGATTACGAGGAATGGTTAGCTCCCTCCTGTTAGGACCACATATTGTACCCTTTTTGCCCATACTTTTTGCTATTATTTTACCCTTCATCACCTGCATTTTGACTTATACTATCATTTCACCTGATCATTCCAAGGTATACAACGTCCTTTCTCATTATTTTATGCTTAATCCGTTTTGCATAATACTTTACATTACTTTTGAACCTAACCATTGATTAGAAGTGCAGAAGTGTCCATATTTGCAGAATAATATTTCAGACCGATGCTAAAACACAGAACTACCCAAGCCGCTGTTGAGCTGATGCTGAAACACGGAAGCTGCTACACAGCCCAAGGACGCATATGCCGAAACACGGAGCTGCTACACAGTCCGAGGATGCATATGCCGAAACACGAAGCAGTTACACGGTTCATGCAGATGCTG
>ML785545.1:482013-498959 GCA_009831015.1 Picea engelmannii
GTGGCTTTTAATTTTCAAGAACTTTTCATGAAATTTTCATTGGAAGGAAAAGAAATTGAGTTAAGAGGTATCACAGGGAAACCCGGTAAGGTGATAATCTCTAATGGCATGAAAAAATTATTGAAAAAGGGGCATCAAGGTGTAATTGCACAACTATGCTCACTAGAGGTTCAAACATATAAGCCATATATTCCCCTAGAACTCCAAGGGATCATTGATAAGCATTCCAAAGTATTTGAAGATAATCCCAAAGGTATTCCACCCACTCAAAATCATGAGCATGTTATTCACCTAATTCCTAGGATTCCCCCCCCTAACATTAGGCCATACAGATACCCTTATTCCCAGAAGAGTGAAATTGAGCATATGGTTGACGAAATGTTAGAGGCTGTCATTATTAGACCTAGCCAAAGTTCTTACTCTGCACCTGTGGTAATGGTACTCAAGAAATATGGCTCATGGTGTATGTGTCCAGATTATAGAGAGCTCAACAAGATCACTATTAAAGATAAGTTTCCCATTCCTGTCATTGATGAATTTTTAGATGAACTACACGGAGCAATCTATTTCACAAAGTTGGATCTTCATTCAGGGTATCATCAGATTAGAATGAAGGAAGAAGATATCCCAAAAACAACATTCTGAACTCATGAAGTCCATTATGAATTTTTGGTCATGCCTTTTGGCCTTACAAATGCACCTTCCACATTCCAAGGGTTGATGAATTCCATTTTCAATCCCTTCCTTCGAAAATTTGTGTTAGTATTTTTTGATGATATAGTAATCTATAACAAGTCTTGGGAGGATCATGTGTGACATGTTGACAAGGTTCTACAACTACTAAAGGAGCAAAAAATATATTCCAAACCATCCAAATGTTTCTTTTGGGTGAAGGATATAGAGTATTTGGGTCATATTGTATCTCATGAAGGTGTCAAGGTAGACCCTAACAAGATTAAGGCCATGATGGATTGGACGATTCCCAAAACATTGAAGAATCTTAGAGGATTTTTGGGTTTGACAGATTACTACCGCATGTTTGTTTGGAACTATGGAAGAATAACATCACCTTTAATGACACTAACTAAGAAGGATGCATTTCCATGGACTCTAGAGGAAACAAAAGATTTTGAACAACTTAAAGAGGTGATGTGCAAATCTCATGTCTTGACCACTCCAAACTTCACAAAAGCCTTTATTGTGGAATGTGATGCCTTGGGAAATGGAATTGGTGTTGTCCTAATGCAAGAAGGAAGGCCCATGGCTTTTGAAAGTCGACCACTCAAGGGAAAGGACTTACACAAACCTATTTATGAGAAGGAAATGATGGTAATACTACATGCATTGAAGAAATGGCGCCCTTACCTAATAGGTAGGCACTTCAAGGTCAAAACAGATCATGATAATCTTAAATACTTATTGGAACAAAGACTATCTTCAGAAGAACAACAAAAATGGGTGACCACAATATTGGGTTATGATTTTGAAATCGTCTTTAAAAAAGGGAAGCAAAATGTTGTGGAAGATGCAATCTCAAGAAAGGATGAAGATGTTGAGTCATTTCTCTATGCTATATTGATCATCCAACCAGATTGGATAATAGAAGCAAGGGATGAATGGAAGAATGATGAAAACGTGTGGACTCTCATTCAAAGGTTGCAGCAAGATTCCAGTGCATCAGATACATTTACATGGAAAAACGATTCACTATGGTACAAAGATCGCTTATATTTATGTAAGAACTCCCAACTCAAACAAAAGGTACTATTGGACTTTCACACCTCTCCAGTAGGAGGGCACTCGAGATTTTTGAAAACCTACCATAGGGTCAAGAAGGAATTTATTTGGGATGGCCTTAAAAATGATGTTCAAAGGTTTGTGGTAGAATTTTTGGTTTGCCAAAAAAGTAAGGTGGAAACAATTAAGACCCTAGGTCTCTTACAACCATTAGCCATCCCAAGTCAGCGTTGGGAGGAGGTTTCCATGGATTTCATCATAAGGTTACCGAAGTATGGAGGAAAGAGTGTCATCTTGGTGATTGTTGATAGACTGACCAAGTACGCACACTTTTTTGCACTCTCGCATCCTTTCAAATCCAACACAGTTTCCAATGCATTCATGGAGACAGTTCAAAAGCTACATGGAAGCCCAAAGATTATTGTAAGTGACAGAGATCCCATCTTCAGTGGACATTTTTGGATAGAATTATTTTTTTATTTGGGTACTCAATTGGCTCATAGATCATCCTATCATCCTCAATCTGATGGACAAACCAACATAGTGAACAAATGTTTGGAAGGCTACCTTCGTTACTTTGTCTCTGATAAACAAGCATAATGGTTCAAATGGTTACCCTTGGCAGAATGGTGGTATAACACTTCCTTTCATACTACAACAAAAATGACACCATTTATGGCACTCTATGGATACCAGCCTCCTTCCATCACTTCTTCTCTAAAATAAAAATATAAGGTTCATGCAGGGGAAGATCACATCGAGCATCAACAACAAGTTCTCCAAATCTTAAACGACAACCTGACCATGGCACAAAATCGCATGAAACAACAAGCATATCAACATCGCAGTGAAATAAGTTTTGAAGTAGTGGATTGGGTGTTTTTAAGAGTACAACCATACAAACAAATGTCCCTCAAGAAATCCAAGAATTACAATAAATTATCACCAAATTACTATGGCCCTTAAAAGGTATTGCAAAATATTGGTACTATGGCATACAAATTGGAGTTTCTTGTATCTTCACGAATACACCTAGTTTTCCATGTCTCATGCTTAAATAAGGTTATAGGTGACAATATCCTAGTTCAAACTATATTTTTAGAACTTGGAAAGGAAGGAAAAATCATATTGGAGCCTAAAGCCATTACTGACACAAGAATTCTCCAGTTGAGGAATAGATCCATTTCAGAGTATCTCATTAAATGGAGGAAACTACCAGCTGAAGATTCCACTTGGGAATACAAGTCTTTTATACATAAGCATCCAAATTTACTCAAGCGTCGTGAACAACACTTGTCTCAAGGGGAGGGGCATGTTAATCCCTAAATAGTGGCACATTACCCCTTAATTGGGGAATATTAGATTAGTAATGTTATTTTATTTATGTCGGCTTGGGTCCATTAGTTGTAATTGTACCTTCTAGTATCCTATATATACGAAGGATACATTTTCATTTGTATCATCTTGTATTTGGACATTTATGTGGAGTATAAGGAGGTTTCCCCCTCGAAGAGGCTTATTATATGAATTTCTCTCTTTTTCAAGGCATTGAGTATTTTCAAGGCATTGAGTACTTATTCTAAGGTTTTTCTATGCTATATTGATATTTGGTTCTTAAAAATGGAACACTCCATATGAGGACAAACTAGGTGCTTCACATGTGATATATTTTTTGTACTTAGGTAAGGATCAAACTGCCTAAGTTACGTAATTCCTTTGGGCTATTTTTTATCTTCTTTTTTGCATGTCTTTCTCTTGTGTAATCCTTTAATGGCTTGATGTATCCTTAGTAAGGTTTTATTTACAAAAACAAGACACCAATAGATGAATCCTCAAGTATAAAAAGAGGACCAAGAAAATTAATAATTCATTGGTCTTTGGAGTCTTCCATCCCTCTACTTTTCTTTGCGTAATTATCTTGTTCTTGTACCTTCATGTTAGATTCTTTGAGATGCAATCAAGCTCTTGAGTTGGTTGTATATCCCATATTGTTTCTATACATTTTTTCCAATTTATGTGAGACGACAATAGTTCCAAGACTTAGCCTTTTGATCTCCTTAGATCCTCTTGAAAGCATGCCAACAAACTACATTTTTTAGACTTTCATAACTAATCCACAGTTTATTAATGAATAAAGAATACATGTCTTTTGGAAACCAATTTGAGTATCCTGGTTGTGATTGTTCTATATAAGGTGGTTGACTTTGCTTTAAGTTTGAGGGTTTGAATTAATTGAAAACAAAACACCACAATAATAAATGAATTCAACCTCATTCCGAGCTCCACTTTATCAATATTACAAGAAAAAATTATATTTCGATTAATCAACCAAAATAGACATGAGTCTAAGTTTGCATTTACATTTAGCATTATCATCATGTGATTTTTTCTTTCAAAATGTTCACTATTAATTAAAAGACTTTAATTCCATCTTACAACATTTCACACAGAGTAGGGACTAGCTACTTTGTAGCTATTCTTCTTATTTTATTAAGCATCCATCTACAATGTATTTAATGTTGTTGGGGTGTGATTTGAAGTGATTTATATTTTATGTTTTACATTCCATCAACAATGTTGACTCTTCTGGGGGTATCATACCTAGGGTTCAATAATATTTACCAACAAAAACCTCATAAGCATCGACATATTCAATCTTCAAGGACTGAAGAAGGTCTCACCCAAGACACCATGAGAATATCAAAGACCATAAGTCTTGTTTCAGAGAATAACACATACAATAAATCTTAATCAATTAATCATTCATTCATTCAAAACTACCATAATATTGTTGAGCATCCTAATGTCAATAGTCATACATTCAAACCATAACTCAACAACATACAGAGACAATTGTTCTTCATCTTTCATTCATTAAACTCAAAGGCACAGAAACACATTCTCACATAATAGAGGCAGAAGCTTGCTCAAGAAACAAAAATTGTAACTAGAATAAAAAATGCACCATGCACTAACATATTTCTCTCATCAACACACATTATCTCTGAACATCAAAATCCGATACATGATTGGACTTCTAGATCTAGCTCAGTTCTCTCTTCCTAACTCTCTATACACATTCACTTTCTCTCATGACTAGAAACCCAACCCATTACCTATTCACATGTATCCCCCCATATCTTTCATGGAGTGTGGAAATCATAACTAACTTGGCATCTCATCCATAACCTTGACCATGACTAGTCGGGTTGTTACAAAAATAGTTACAAGATATTGTAGAAGATGTTCCTTGATTTGTCTTGCATGTGATATCTTTAAGACCCTTAAGCACAATACAATATGGGTTGGAACATGTAGTATCTTCTTGGCTGGTACAAATGCTAAACATGGTGGTAAGGGGTGTATCTTCTAGGTCGCATGCATAGTGTTGACTTATGGCATGCACAAAGCTTCTAAAAAACCTTAGGTGCCAACAAAAAAAAATCCATTGATGAAAGATGCATAATGATTACCTTCAAATAGAACATATGAATACAATTCATTGAACTCAACATAAGATTATTAATTATTTAATATCTTAGATGGACTCGTGTGACTTGGTACAAAGTGAAAAAATAAAAACATCACGCATATGAGACACATAGCACAGGATTTTCTATATAATAAGTATTTAGAATTTAATGATCTAATATTTGAAAAGTGATTTCAATTCTTTCTCATAAATTTGTTCAATTAAATCCCTTTCCTTCATCTGACCAAAAAAATTTGCATGTTGTTTAAGTGCTATAATGATATCTTTGTAATGTTTTAAATATGGTTGTGGTGAATGCTAATCAAATTTTAAGGGATACTTTTAATTTCAAGTTGAAGGGTCTATATTCATATGATGAAAAGTTGAATAAGTAGTTGTAATTCAATTGACAAGTCTAAACTAGATACACACTTAAAAAATATTCTAAATAAAATATTGTTCTTCCAATTATTTAAAATGTTAAAATAAAAATACTTTCTCCTAGAATACCTTCGGTATACCAAAATTAGATCCCAATTTCAAAATATTTGTCACAATACCGACCTTCCTAACCTTCTAAGCCATCAAAACTTTAGTGGTCTTAGAACGCTTCTCTTAATGCTTTTTGAGCATTGAAATAACATTTTAAAGAAATCCAAGTAATCTCTTTATTTTCTTAAGGTCCAATAGACCAATTTTGGACTCAGTGGACATTAACTATCATCATCATCATCAAATAAATAAATTGAAATTTCAATAAAAAATAATAATAAGCATACTTTGTAATTTCAAATATAACCTTTTGATGGGTTATATATACATTAATAATAAAAAAAATTCATAAACATTGAGCCACATTCAAAGTGTCAAAACCGAAAATATAAAAATTTATACACAATCACATAATAAAAAAAATTGTGCACATACATCTAAGAGAGGATGCAATCTATGTATCTATATGATGAATAAGCGCTACATCTTCTATTCATATTTTGAGCATACCCTGGTCTTTCTTAACAATGGGAGTCATGTGTTCATTCTATATTTCATTACAAAAAAATAATTTCCTTTGTTGAAGGGTGATAATTCTATCCAAATACAATAAAAGCAATGAAGAGGCCCTACTTGCTTAATAAGCCTCTAGGAACATGACAATCTAGCATGACTACATCCATTTCTTATTATTTAGGATAATTTGTTTATTCTTTGGAGCCTCTAAAGATCCATAGAAACACAAAACTAAAGGATATTACTCATCAAGACCATCAAGTATGTTATTTTTATTGTGGATATTGATCTCTAAAACCATGTGAAAATGCATGAAAGAGCATGTCAGAGAATAATCCCTAATGCATATGTTTCATGATAATTAAAATGATGTTACCTTCTCCCTAGTATTCTTAAAAATCCCACCCAACTTTAAAAAAAACTCCTAGTGTTAATTCTACAAAGGATATATCTCCTTGATCTTGGAATTGGGATGAGGTAGGGGGGAAGATATCTATGGGGAATTCTCAAAATATTTGTATACTATCATCACACTGATGTCAATGTTTCTAGAAACAAGAAGAAGAAAGTGAAAGATTCTGATAGAAAAACATGAATAGAATCAAGAAAAGGGGAATGATCATTTCAGAGAACAAAGGAGTGAGGATTTGATGATGCTATAAATTAAATTAGAAGAGTCATAGTTCTAATTGTTCCAATCCTAATTTTAGGTTTTGTGATGTTTACAAGGTTCATTTTTTGCAAGTTCATATCTAAACTTAATCAATAACACAAAAGTTAGAAAATTTCACCAATCTTAATAGAGATTTTAATCCCAAACATAATCATAAAATAGTTTTATACGAAACAAAGAAAAACTATACACTATATTTATGATGAGCTTGACCAAACTTGTAAAATATTAGTGGATTGTTAAGAGATTCACATTCAATTATTAATTGTGTGTTGTGTTTCCATTCTCTATTTTATTAGTCAGGATGTCATGAATTACACACTGAGTGGTTGAGAGGCCTACCAATGTGCTGAAATAATAAGCATATTAGATGTCAAAGTTATAACCATGTCATGAATTTAAATAGGTAAACACATGGCATTATGACTGCAATAAAATAACTATGAATCAACATGTTAGATACTATTAGAGACATGAAATATGCGAGCATGAAAAAATAGATATGACATTATTTTATTGGGTTCACTCAATGTCTATTGTTTGATATTCAAAATTGGCATTGAACAATTCATTTGTAATTAATCTTTTTAATAATCTCCCGATGTAATTACACTTTTTTTTTGTAAAGTAAAAAACTATATTGATATTCACAATCTATAGAGTCTAGAAATCATCAAGTTCTTAGACCTAAAAGACCATGACATTCTTCAAGGTTCATTAGGAAAAAATACCTACCCCAAAGGGGAAACCAAATATACCATGTATGTCATTGTTATGCTTAGAAATTGAAATGTATAGTATGGCTATGGTGTAACATCCCGCTCTTAAGTGCACTAAGCAAACTTATTCTTTGAGGACACTTGGTCGCAAGTGATCCAAATTATTATACTATTGGGAAATTGATTTATGATTATGAGGCGTTATGAATTGATGACATGTTATTTGGCTGCATTGACATAAACATGTTCTATTGACTCGATTTTTCTGAGTGTGCAGGATTTTGGACCTAGAGGATGCAGAGGCATCAATGGAACCCCTTGTACTCTGGATCGAGTCAGGGAGGGAACTATTGGGGGTTTGATTGTTGTATATTTGACATTTGTGCATCTGATTAGATGATATGATATTGGATACTATATCTGACATGATTTGTTGATGATGCAGGCTGACGATATCTTTCCAACCAGACTCACATGTGGAGTAGAGGGGTCTCGCATGACTACCAGAGACGTTGAGGGAGAGGTGTAGACAACATCCCTGCCACAACCTACTAGCACTCTCATCGTGGCTCGAACTATAGGTTAACAACTACCTAGTTCGAGAAGACCCACGATGCCATGAGGGTCGACTGAGACAATCGCTCATGATGATTCTAAGGGGGGCATAATAAGGTAGAGACCTTATTCCTTAGAGGCCCTTAGTCTCCTACAAGATCACCTGGCAGAGTATTGAATCCAAGGGTTTTGATGTCTATAAAGTCAGTCAAGAGGCGAGTGGCACCCTTGGATCACGTAGTGCATCCTGAAGGGCACGTCACACAAGAAAAATAGAAAGAGGCGAGTGGCACCCTTGGAGCACCTAGTGCATCCTGAAGGGCACGTCGCGCAAGGGAAACAAATTGAGGCGAGTGGCACCCTTGGATCACCTAGTGCGTCCTGAAGGGCACGTCGCATTGTTAATTAATAAATGGATGAACCTAGATGGCCTTAGGATGAATAACATGATAATAAATATTTAAAACATTTCCCCTAATAAAATGTTGCCCAACCTAGGAAATTAAAGTCTAGGTCTAAGTGATACTTGTGATTTTTTTTTTATCTTTTTATATCAAAATAAAAATAAATAAATAATAATGATAATCATCATTAATCATGTGATGAGAAGGGAGTAAGTAATTCCTTTATTTTATAAAAATCTTTTTGGGGATAAAATTTAAAAAGGGGGAAAAGGGGAAAAAATGTTTTGTCACTTATGCTAATTAAAATTTATTAATTAAAAAGGAAAAAGAGAAAAAGTTAATTTTCTACACCTGCCAAATTGAGTTTTAAGTGAAAAGGGAAAGAGGGAAATTTAAAATATTTAGGAAACTAGGAAAAAGGGGGAAATGAAAATCTAAAAAGAAAGTGGAAACACAAGGAAAAAGCAGAAAGTCTAACTTAGTAAGGTATCTAGCATTTAAGAACTTTCTAAATTAAACTCAACTAGTAAATTAGTAAGGGGGAAAGTCTTTAAAACTTGTAAGGGAATATGGGGACACCTGGGAGCGATTCTAGGAATGATTTTAGGTGGGTGAGGGAAATAGGGGTAATTAATTAATTACGGAAATTAATTCATAGTGCAATGAAGGGGATGGGTGACACATGTACGGGGAGGATTATTTTGAATTAAATTATTGAACAATAAATTAAAAGGGATTTTGGGAAAGTAATTGACTTAGAAAATATATATAAAGGAGGGAGGAGGAGGATGATGAATCTCTTCTGTTATGCGTAACGTTACGCTGTAGAATTTTAGACTTGACTAACTTAGCTTGTGGGAGTTGGGATACCCAGCTCGGTGAGGAGTGGTAGCTTGGCCTTGCGAGGCAAGTCGGGAGCTAGCTGCTCTCTGTTTTAGTGTGTGTGGCCCCTTTGCGGCTCGGGGGGATAAGGGGAAAGAAGAGTACCCCTAGCATTGGATGGGAGGTACCGGTGAAGTCTCATCGGTCGGAAAGAAGGAGCTACATGGAGTGCGTAGGACAACAACTCAGAGAGGGAGACTTGGGCTATGGTACATTTCCTTTAATTTTTCATGATAGATTATTAGTATACTTACACTTTTAGTTCTATTATTTTGTTTGGGTAAATAAAATGATTGTCTTATCGTTTAGTTGATAACTGAATCCCCCCATAGTCGTAAGCTCGTTGTTGATTGATTCCCTTGGCTTCGATCCCTACATGTTGAGACTACCCTTGGTTGTAGATTGTTGTGAAATTTTGTGCTTTTGGCCTTCGTCCTTAGCTCTTCATTCCACGCTTGAGTGGACGGCCAGGAGTCGAATCAACGATCATCACTTCGGTGCACAACGAACTATAGATTCAAATTCCCTTATTTTCTATGCGTGGATGATGAGTGATTGATGTTTCTACCCAACCGTATAGCCCTATGGATTGTTCCAGGTAGAGTGTTGTCTTGTGCCTTGAAACAAATAATTGACCCGGCAATTTATTGATTGATGGCAAAATTTTATCTTTTTCTTTGTCTACATTTTGCCCCTTTGTTACTCTGGCGATTTGCCATTATCAAGACTGAAACCATTGCACTTTAAGACTACATTTTTGGCCACTGGTTGTGACTACGATTTTCCCTTGTTACTCGGGTGATTTTCCATTTTTTTTAAGACCGTAAATGTTGCATTTTAAGACTACGATTTTAATAACCACTTAGCTTTAGAACCACAATTTCTTTACCTGTTGACTGCAAATAAATCGACAATGAAATTGGGGCAGCAAATTGTAAATCATTTACATGACATTTTTACTGATGTATATTCTATGTCTGCATATTATCGAGCTGTGGATAGGTTACACTTTTATCTCTATGATATAGAATCGTTACCAGAACTTTTTTCTCTTTATTATTGAATGGTTTGTCGGCACATCATTGAGCTGTATATAGATTACATTTTTTTTTATTTCTATGATATTGAATCATACCAGAATGTCTTATTTTTATATTGAATGGTCTGTCTGCTCATTACTTCTTACAGATAATCATTTTTATTTCTTTATTTCATGTGATAGTAGTTATTCAGTTTTAATTAGTTTCCATACTGTGGAATGATATTCACTGAGGAGTAAGATTTACTTAATGGATGTGCCTTACTTATGCCTAGACTGAGTTGTCATTTCCTATGTTTGCTTATTTATTAATGACAATGAATATAATTCCATTCTGGTGTGTATTGTACAACGATTTTGCTTATTTATTAATGACAACGAATATAATTCCATTCTGGTGTGTATTGTACAACGAATTGCTTATTTATTAATGAAAACGAATATAATTCCATTCCGATGTGTATTGTACAATGATTTTTCTTATTTATTAATGACAACGAATATATAATTCCATTCTGGTGTGTATTGTACAATGATTTTTCTTGTTTCTTAATGACAACGAATATATAATTCCATTCTGGTGTGTATTGTACAATGATTTGCTTATTTATTAATGAAAACAAATATATAATTCCATTCTGGTGTGTATTATACAACGATTTTGCCTTTGTCCATTCTGTGAGTTTTACTTCTTACCTGGCGAGGTTACCCTCCTTAGGAATGCGTTGGAATTCATTATTTCCATGTAATTTATGAAGGGGTTTTCTTTGCCTGAACTTATTGCTTTGCGTTTTTGCTTGAAGGCATTTCATTGCATGTATTTACTGCTCTGAAGATTTTTTCCTTTTATGACATCTCTCGTTGCCTGTGTGCCTGACATTTTCCCCATGGTATGCACTTCATTATGAATTACCTTGGGTCTGCGTGGTTACCCTCTCTAAGAGTGTGTTTTCATGTATTAATGGTCTACGTTGAGTGCGTTTTCATCTATACATTACCTGTGTTTTAACTTTTGACTATGAAACATTAATTATGACAGCCCCCTTTTATTAGCTAGAAGATAGCATTCTCAGACCACCAATTTAGTCAATGACAATTGTTACAACCTTAATATTGTTATTATGGCTAGATAGCTTTTCAGAAGATAATTCGTTAAATAACACCTTAATCATAAGCATTATGCATGATAACGAGAATGTTTCCTTTTATTGTTATTGGTATTTTTGAGAATAGATTGTATTAATGGTAGATTGAATTGTAATTGTTGTCTAATTTGTCATTTAGACTTGCGAATTAGATTGCACTTAAGGTTTATTTAGCCTTTCACATTATTGATTAGTAGTCATTTAGACTTGTTAAATTAGATAAATTATTAATTTAAATCAATATATAGTTATTGTTTAATTTGGTAAATTCAACTCTTTAAATTATATTTGTATATCATGTTAAGTTAGGTTCGTAAATCACTGACTATGGTATTTTAGAATAGCTAATTTAGATCTGTATTTAACACTAATTTAGATCATAAGTTTTGACCAGTCTAGACTTGATAAAAGGGTTGGGTTGTTGACAAAGTTGTGTATTGTCTTATGTCTTCCCTTGGTGTCATCCTCTCGCATCTCGTCAACCTGTTGTTGGGGTATGGGCATGGTCTTCTTCGTTATTCGGTTCCTAGCGCGTCAGGTTATCCAGAGTCCTCTGTCCAGATAGGATGTGTTGTTCCAAGGTTATTGACGCGTCTATCATCTAAGGATGGCCTGATTCCAGATGAGGGGATCATGGCACTCCCTTTTGGATAGCAGCGAATGATAACTGGGCTGGAGGCAGGGCCTTCCATGTGAGTGTCATCGAGTGTTGTAAGTTTTCTTTTGGCGCATGGGTTGAACGCCTTCAGGCATTTGGGTCGTATGCCTTGAGGTTATAGTATTTTTTCATCAAGGTCGTTGTGTCGGGATAGGGATGTTGTCCCTTAGCTTGTAGGCATGGTCGTGTTTGCGTTGGGTGGGTAATCATTTTCTCCTTGTTTTTCTATGCACGTTTCACCTAGTTTCTCTTGTGACAGTGCATGGATTCATAGTAGCCTGTTTCCTGGACTGCGTGCTTGTGTTCGTCGTCAGTTGTGTGGTTAATTGTTGTTTTCGTCACCATATTTCCTTTCAAACAAAAAAAAAAAATCACTTTTTCTTTGCTTGTAGTCATAACGAAGGGGTTGTTACATGTGGTATCAGAGTGGGTTCAACCCATGAATTGGGAACACTACAGCTTTCGTTGATATGATATTTAATAATAATGTTGCTAATTAAGTTGACTTCTATTCATGCAGGTAATCATGGTTAGAGGAAGTCGCAGAGGTAGACGACGGGGTTCTAGGGGAGGAGGTGTGACACCTCTAGTAGCATCCACGCCTGAGGAGTCTAACCCCCAGGGAGACGAACAGGTTGTCGGGAAAGAGTAGATAGCGGTGGATGATGTGGTTGGAATGATGAGATATTTTCAGTGCATGTTTGAGGCATTGATCATTCGTTTGGACAGAGATGAGGCCAGGGCGCTGGCACCCCCTAAGGGTCCACCGTGTGCTCTGATTGGTACTGGTAGCATTCACCGCGAAATCGAGAAGGTCAAATTTCCTGAGTTCTTTGGTGCCCCGGATGGCGCAGCCACCAAGGCATGGTTGGAGAATATGGTGATGTGATTTGCACTTCGTGACTATACCTCCAACATGAAGGTCTGCATGGCAGTCTTTCAACTAAAGGGGAACACTCTTCTATGATGGAAGACACTCCTGCCAAAACTGAACATGGTCGTCGAAGACATGTCATGGGAACTGTTCGAGCAACGGTTCTGAGAGAGGTACCTATCAAAGGAAATCATTAAGCTTCATCTCAATGAGTTCAACGCCTTATAACAGGGTGACCGTACGGTGCCCGAGTACAAGGCCCATTTTATGGAGCTGCTTCGATATGATCCACATTTTAATACTGAGAAACTTATGGTCAACAGGTTTGTATTCGGCCTTAATGGCACCATACGTGCAAAGGTTAGGATTCTGATGCCTCAAACCTTGCATGATGTCATCCAGAAGGCCCTCATAGCAGAGGAGGAGCTTATCAGTGGGGGTCAGAGTAGGACTCCTTCAAGACCAACAGGGCAGGTGTCATCTGGTGCACAGCAGCATCAGACACTAGCCAGACATACACCAGGATATCATGGCTTCCAGAGGGGATCCACTTCCACTACACCTCGATGATCGGAACCTCAACAATGAACACCTTATCAGGGGCCACAATATCAGCAGCAACATCGACCGCAGTAGTATTATTTTAGGCCTATTCAGTAGAACAGACTAGGATTCCAGGTCGATGGGTGGTCATATTCTACGTCGGGTACTAGGAGTACTGGACCAAAGAAGGAGTGTTGGACGTGTGGGGAGCCACACTACTAGCGCGACTGCCCTGTAGCGAGGACTAGAGCATCTAGATCAGTCGGACCCACTACCGTGGGAGATATGGGAAAGGCCCATCGGATTCATGCAACGGTGAATAACCACCATGCAGAGCACCAGTCGACTATGCTCAAGACGTCAGGTACCATCGCTGACCAGAACCTTAGTATTTTCATAGATACTGGTGCTACCGAGAGTTTCTTTTCTAGTGCAGTGATAAAAATGATTAAGGTAAAGGCAGTCGAGTAGGATGATTTTAACTTCATGGATATGGATTCTGGAGCCAAACAAAAGGTTGTAGGAAAGGTTACGGGTTGTACCCTTAACTTGGCAGAGTTTGTCACCAGGGCCGGCCTATATGTCACAATATTAGGATCTTATGATGTCATGATTGGTACGGACTGGTTGGAATCACATGAGGCAATACTCAACTGTAAGACAAAACAGTTTAGCTTGGTCGATGATGAGGGATACAGACGTGTGATTGTAGGTCAAAACCAAGGAATTTCCCCGAGGTTCATCTCTTCCTTGCAACTACGGAAGAGCATGCGTAAGGGATGTAAGATTTATGTGATCCTTGCATTAAATGAGAAGGGGGTAGCGGAAGGGCTAGAACACCTTCCAGTGGTGAGAGAGTTTGTAGACGTCTTTCTGGAGGAGTTACATGGGATATTCTAACTTTACAGTGTGACGATGACTGGTACAAAGAGGTCGAGGATTTTATCGGACAAAACACAATGATGGTACCAAGATTTGAAGGATTTACGTTGGACGACGATGGATTATTGAGGTTTAAAAATCAGATTTACGTACCACCGAACGATGATTTGAGGAGCTTGATCTTAAACGAGGCTCATAGAGTAATGTACATGGCTCACTCGGGAGTCACGAAGATGAGGGTGGACCTTAAACCCTTATTCTTCTAGAAAGGGATGAAGGTAGACATAGTCAACTATGTGGCCAAATGTCTAGAGTGTCAGTAGGTAAAGACTGAACATAGACATTCAACAGGATTACTACAGCCGCACTCTATTCTGGAATCGAAATGGGAGGTTATTTCAATGGATTTTATTGTTGGATTGCCACTAACGGCAAGGAGACACAACTCAATTTTCATAGTAGTCGACACTCTGATGAAGAGTGATCATTTTATTCCTGTGCATACAACATATCAGGCACCTGACATAGCTAGAGTTTTCATCAGTGATATTGTGAGGCTGCATGGTGTGCCTAAGAGGATTATCTTTGATCGGGGATCGATGTTTACTGGATGATTTTGGACTAGTTTCCAAGAGGCCTTGGGAACCCAACTTAACTTTAGTAGTGTGTATCACCCAGAGACTGATGGTCAGATCGAACGAATGAACCAGACCTTGGAGGACATATTTCACATGTACTTGATGGACCAACAAAAGTGTTGGGAAGAGTTCTTGCCACTGGTGGAATTCACTTATAACAACAGTTACCAAAACACCATTAAGATGGAGCCTTTCGAGTTTCCTTAAGGGCGACCATGTGGGAAGCCTTTGAGTTGGGATCGGCTTGAGGATAGGGTCCTGGTGGGACCAGAAGAGATCCAAGAAATGGAAGAGAAAATGCAAACAATAAGATAAAGGATTAAAGAAGTGCAGGATCGGCAGAAGAGTTATGTCGATGTGCATCGTGTCGACCATAGTTACGAGGTTGGCGATCGAGTCTTCTTGTGGGTTAAACTGCATAAGATTTCGATCAAGTTTGGAAAGGGAGCTAAAATATCTCCTAGGTTCATGGGACCTTTCAAGATTGTGGAGAGGAAGGGGCATGTGGCCTATCGACTAGCCTTGCCTAATTCTTTGAGGCATATGCACGATGTTTTTCACGTATCTATTTTGAGACATTATATTAGTGATCCTACACATGTTATTGACATGAGTTCCTTGCAGGTATTGGACGATGGGGTGCTCACGGCTGAGTCGATCTGCATCCTTGATCATCGCATTTGACAAATACAACATCGAATAGTAGATCAGGTCAAGGTCTAGTGGGACAACTATAGTCCGCACTTGGCGACCTGGGAGGACGCATATGATATGCGCTAGTAGTTTCCATTTTTGTTTGACAGATAGACTTATGATACCATGATACACATTATTTCGGCCCTTATATACTGTGAAACTTAGAGACAAAGTTTAGACCAAGAGGGAGTGTATGTAACATCCCGCTCTTGCGCGCACTAAGCAAACTTATTCTTTGAGGACACTTGCTCGCAAGTGATCCGAATTATTATACTTTTGGGAATTTGATTTATGATTATGAGGCGTTATGAATTGATGACATGTTATTTGGCTGCATTGACATAGACAGGTCCTATTGACTCGATTTTCCTGAGTGTGCAGGATTTTGGACCTCGAGGATGGGGAGGCATCGATGGAACCCCTTGGACTCTGGATAGAGTCAGGGAGGGAACTATTGAGGGTTTGATTGTTGTATATCTGACATTTGTGCATCTGATTAGATGATATGATATTGAATACTATATCTGACATGATTCTTTGATGATGCAGGCTGACGATAGCTTGCAGAACAGACTCACATGTGGAGTAGAGGGGTCACGCATGACTACCAAAGATGTTGAGGGAGAGGTGTGAACAACAACCCTACTACAACCTACTAGCAATCCCATCATGGCTCGAACTGTAGGTTAACGACTACCTAGTTTGAGAAGACCCATGATGTTGTGAGGGCCGACTATGATAGTTGCTCACAATGATTCTAAGTGGCTCACAGTAAGGTAGGCGCCTTATTCCTTAGAGGCCCTTAGTCTCCCACAAGATTACCTGGCAGAGTATTGACTCCAGGGGTTTTGATGTCTACCAAGCCATTCAAGAGGCAAGTTGCAAGATACCAGATATATAAAATATGCAGAATAGAAATGAAATGCTAGAAATGACAGAATAACAGTAAAATATCCAGCATAATCTTCACAATACACAGAAATGATATACGAAATAGCAACAGAAATAGCACTTTGAATCA
>ML785545.1:505119-518422 GCA_009831015.1 Picea engelmannii
TCCTTCTAGAAGCGGAAGCTTCTATTAGGTCTTCTTACATCCGCCTTATTCTATTTTATTGAAAGGTCTTATTAATATTGACCTTTATTACATCCGAATACATTGATCTACCTATGTGCGGGTTAGGACCTTAACAGAGTGGCACCCTTGGAGCACGTAGTGCGTCCTGAAGGGCATGTCATGCAAGAAAAATGAAAAGAGGCGAGTGGCACCCTTGGAGCACCTAGTGCATCCTGAAGGGCACGTTGCACAAGGGAACCATATTGAGGCGAGTGGCACCCTTGGAGAACCTAGTGCGTCCTAAAGGGAACGTTGCGTTGTTAATTAATAAATGGATGAACCTAGACGACCTTAAGACAAATAACGTGATAAGAAAGATTTAAAACATTTCCCCTAATAGAGCTCGAAGATGATGGTGGAGGTGATCTTTCCATGGTTAGGATGTGACTGTTGGACTTCCCATGTACTCGAACCATGTGCCATATGAACCCATGTAGACATTTGAGCTTGCATGCTAGTAGACACCCCATCCGGGGCAATGTCATTACAATTTACATCCATAACCAGTTGCTAATTGTTTTGTATTTTTATAGAGTCAAAAGTGGAGGCAAAGATAACAATGGAAACAGAATTATGGCGAGTGTTGGAGGAAAAGAAAACAAAGAAAATAACATTAATGCAAGTGTAGGATTCAAAAACATGGAGTATGTAAACCAAATATGATACCAATTCTCATATTGACAGGAATTGGCAATGCCCATAACACATGAATTGAAGTGGTGATTCACAAAGACAAGGTGTCTATTATTCTTTAGGAAGCTTTCATTAAGTGACACATAGAATGGTGCATACACCAATAAAAAGGTAGGATATTTATTCAGGTGTGAGTTATTTCATGGATTTAATGTTGTGTGAGGGTACATCGTATCATGGAATAAATAAGAGCCAACTAAAATATAGATGATTTTATTCTTTAGATTCTAAAGGAAGGTATGTTGTGATCAACCAATGCTTATTGAAAAAACAAACATTGGAAGTGAGGACATTGATGGGCTATTGAAAATAAGACCCTTCTTTTGTCATTTTATGATACGTATTTTCCATCATAAATGACAAGTGATCTAAAAAATTTACCTTTTTTCAAAAAGTGTTTTTAAGGTACCCTTCTAGGATGGGTTTGAATCCCTATGAAGGGATGGGAAGGGTTCAATTTTGATCACTGGTGATGAGGGACTAAGGATTGAATAAACATAGTAATACATTGATTATTATATTGTGAGCATATTAAAAAGGGATGATGATAAATATTGTTCCCCATATGCTTGTACTTGTAGGTTTTTAAATAATGGTTCTATAATCATTAATGACATGACTATATGCTTACAGATACATCTATTATAATGTTAGTGTGATGGCATTACCAAAATCATTGTATAATGTCAACGTTATAACCCAATCAATATAAAAAGAGATATGCCCCACAAACGTATAGTGTACATGTAGACTTAAAAAGCCACAAATCCAAACATACAAGGAACAAACACTATCACCGACCATTAAAAATCATGCATCTTCATATAGTTTGTCCTTGATTGTCACTGTTGGAATATAATGGAAGAAACCATAATGATGGAGAAGTCTAAATGTTCTACTATTTGTACTTTTTTCGGCAATCATCATGAGGATCTGGCTATAAAAGACTTGTTGGAATTGAAATTTTTCATTGTTGAATTTGAATTTTTTATTGTAAAAATGGATTCAACGCTCTCAAAAACCCCTACTTCACCTAGAGTGTGTAATCTCAACAATTAACATTTGCAATTCCGACAATTCTTTTAAATATTTAGCATTTTTTTGAACAAAAATAATTAGAAAAAAATAACCATAAAAAATCTAAATTGTAACATGTTTAAACTACATGCATAACAATGATGTATTGCAGTTAATATTCTATTTATATTTTGTAGTTTACATGCATGACTTCCTTGATCGATAACCACCATTTGAAAAATGAATGCACCACATGTATAAGAGCGTAGTAGCTTGTAGTTTCATATAATTTCTCAAAGATTCCTTGAGGGTGAACTCTCGATCTGTTTTACTAATTTAAGTTGTTTCCCGTTGGAAAATCAATTAAGGTAAATTTAAGTAAAACATGTTATACAACATTTTAGATTCAAACAAGATATCATTTGGTTAAAGTACATGAAAAATTATTTGAAGAGCGAGCCAAACATTCTAAATTGTAATGTAAGGAAAAACTTGTAAACATAGTTTCCTCATAAGATTGGTCTGTGCAATGAAAAGTAAACCTACTTTCCTTCTTTCATCAAATGGCTAATAATGATGTCAAAAATAAGTGAGCCTCATGGTGGCTGTGTTATAGTTTCCAACCCACATATAAGGAGAATTCTAGGAAATAGAACCAGCAATAGAATTGGCATAAATATGACCATAGTTAATATTGATGATGCCACATCAATTTAAAATTACAACTATTGGTTTCATTAGCTTTGTTATTGTTTTTCCAATAATTAGTAAGCAATAAAATTTTAGGAAAGGAATTCTAAAATATATATTTCTATTTTATAAAATAGAAATATTTTATATTTCCAAAAATACGTTATATTTTTTATATTTTTATAAACAAAGTTTATTTAAATTTTATAATATATTTTTAAAATTAATATATTTATTTGGAATATTTTTATATTTGTATAGAGTAAGTTTATTTAAATTTTATAATATCTTTTAAACTAATTATTATTATTTAATTATTTTTAAACCTCTATATTAAACTGTAAAATAGGCTTATTTGTATAGTAACTCTATTGAAAAATAAATAAATAAAACCACAACTCACTAGAACCAAAGTGCTTATGTGAGTGATGCAAAGGTTCTAGCTAAAGTGAAAAAGATGGTAACATCTCTAAGACTATATGCCGTTGATGCTCCACTTTCTCAGAAACTACAACTATTCTTTCAAATTTTGAATACTTTCCCATATACCAAAATAGTCCTTACATTTAAGGTCAATATCTTCTTCCATGTTTTAAGTCAATGCACTTACCATCATAACAATATATACAAGGATAATCACAATTGACATGATTATATATTCCACACATTCAAGGTCAATATCTTCTTCCATGTTTTGCAAGTCAATGCACTTACCATCATAACAATATATACAAGGATAATCAAAGTTGACATGATTATATATTCCACACTTTCCCCATGGAATTTGTTTCCTTTCCATGCTACATTGTGGATTTTGTTGGAACACTGAGAGGGGGGGTGAATCAGTATGGGCACTTTTAACCGCAATATATAAAATTCAATCTTATCAACAATATATCATCATTGTATCATCTATAATTGCATTCAATATATCATGAGCATATAAACATAAGCAACATCACATCAACAACATTACATCAAATACATGGTACACCAGAATTTGCGTGGAAACCCAAATGGGAGAAAACCAAGGAATGTTTTCTTATATATCAAAGAATGCATTCATTGGAAGCACCAACATCCCAATTCTCCATCTACAAATGGAAGGAGGCTATGCCCCCCTATTTACAAGCTCCAAATTGAAGGAATATACAACTACCTAAATTCTCTAGCTCCAACCAAAAGGAGGCTACAACCCCCTGATTCTTAGGCTCCAACTTGAAGGAAGCTCCAACTTCCTGAGTTCTTCGGCACCAACCAGAAGGAGGCTACAACCCCCTTTCCTTGCCCCATCCCGTTGCCATGAAATATAAGTGTAGACAAAACTGCAATTACCACAATCACTACCACTCACTTCCACTGTCATTGTCATTGTCACTATCACTGTCACTATCACATTAACCTGTAACATGTCAACCTATCATTTTATCCAACCTGTCACTGTCACTGCAACTATCACATCAACCTATCAATATCAATAATAATCAACTAGATCCTCTCACATGGATTATATACCAAGGACACCTATGAACTATATGTCCAACATCACCAAACCTTGTACATCAACATCACTCATCAACCATGTACATTAACATGTACCATGCCATGTACATAAACCTGTGCCAACCATGTATCAACCATGCATATCAACCTATACCATACCATGTGCATCAACCTTGTACGTCAATATGTATCAACCATGCATTAATCTATTGAAATATTGAGTTGGTTTTCATTGATGTCAACCCTTGAAGAAAGTCTGACAACAAATTCTAGTAGCCCCAAAGGTATGGTCATGGAACCCACATGATCGAGGAATAAATACATGAAGGTTGGTGTATTTTCCAATAAGACTATTATAGATGGATAATATGTGTCATTTCGTTTACAGTGATAGGAGGTATGCCACATAGCTCCTTACGGATGAGGAGATATGGTTGTATGAAGTTGCAGGACCCTTAAAGAATAATCTGGAAGCTCATAAAAGGTCAACAAATAAGTCAATTATTCTAGAATCCCCTAGAAGGTCATCAAGAAGTATGTTTAGTCAAAGTGGTTGCAACAAGAAACTAATTATGGGTAAAGTGGTTGCAATTATAAGTTAATTAAGGAAAGTAGTTGCAACAAAGAATTTATGATTTGACTAGTTAAGGAAAAGTTGGTTGCAACACGAAAGTGGGTTAGCCCTAGAATATGGAGAAGGGGTAAAATAGTTACAAGGTTATCCCCTAAAGGAAGGGACTTGGGAATTATAAATAAGAGATCAAGAGACTCCCATTAGCACCTATTGAGCACATTGAAAATTTATGTTGTAAAGTGTTATAGGCAGGTACTATTGACAAATATGAAGCAATGATTCTAAGGCAACGAAGTTTAGTGAAGAGAGAAGTTGTAGGAGTTGAATGGATGAAGTTGAGATTATTGTTCTAGGGTTTACCTAAAGCTATCTATGAGTTGCAAAGAAGGAAGAGTGCATACATCCTTGAGTTGTAGTGAAGGAAGAGCATGGACACCCACAAGGTTCAGTGAAGGAAAATGCAGACTCTATGAGAAGAAAATAAATTCTCGAGTTGTAGAGGCATCAGGGAACGGACATCTACGAGCCACAATGGGAAAAATCACAGAAAATCATGACCTATAGAGAACAAGGTGTGGATTTTTTGAGAAAACTAAAGCTTTGAATATCAAATCCATCAGGTCAGCTATAGGTTGAGAGGTATGGTTTACCGTGTATGTTAGTGTCTATATTCTGGAGAAGTTGATCACAAAAATGTTTTAGTAGTTAATGAGTATTTGATTTGGAAGACATTCTTGTGCATCTTGGAATGAGGGTTTGTGACATAATGGTTTGAGTGGAGTTGATGAAGTATAGCAATAGTGATAGGTTGTGGTAGTGACAATGATAGATTAGTAATAGGTTGACTGATTCATTGGTAGTGACATGTTTTCAACATTTATATTTCTATGTGGTTGGACCGAAAAAGGAAAGGGGTTTTTAGCCTCCTTCTGGTTGGTACCAGAGAATTGGGGAGTTGGAGCTTCCTTTAGGTTGGAGCCTGAAAACTAGGGGGTTGGAGCATCCTTATAGTTGTAGCTAGAAAATAAGGAAGTTGGTGCTTCCTATGAATGTATTTCTTCTAACATATAAGAAAATCATTTTGTGGTTTTCTCCCATATTAGATTTCCATGTAAAATTCTGGTGTATTGTACACTTGTGTTGTTGCTCATTTTTCACTATTTATTTATACTGTTCATGATGTTTTGAATACTATTGATGAACTGCTCATAAATTTAAACAATACATATTGTGGCTAAAACTAACAAAAGTTCTCATATTGATTCATCCCCCCCTTCTCATTATTCAAACAATTGGTATCATAGTAGGTCCTTCAAGAAGTAGTCTAATCACTAGAAGGAGATCATGGATTACTCTAAGATTGGGGTACCACAGTTTGAATACCAGGACTATGCCTTCTCGAGTAGAAGGATGAAAAATAATGTGCAGGCACAAGGATTTGATATATGGAGAGAAGTAGTATATGGATACAAATCACCATCTACTCCCCCAACAAACAAGGATGGAAAGAAGATTGAAGAAAATGATTCAAGGGCTAGAAATCCTATTTTGAATGGTTTGACTAAATCAATATATGTCAAGTTCATGCACTGTGAATCTGTAAAATAAATTTGGGACAAACTTCAGAATATCTACGAAGGAAACACCAAATTCAAGGGAGCTAAACTTCAAACTCTTAGAGCCAAATTTGAGCAATTGAATATGAAAGAATATGAAGACATTGCAACTTACTTTCTATGAGTCGATGAAGTAGTGAATGGTATCAAACAATTGGGAGACGAGATCAAAGAACATGTTGTTTCTCAAAAGGTACTAATATCTAGATACATTGACTGTGGATGAGTTACATGGGATACTCACAACATATGATATGACTATAGAACAAGATAACCTAGTCACGAAGGAAGTAGGATTTAAGGTATCCAAGAATACAAAGAAGAATAACAATAAAAATCCAAAGTCATATTGTAGTTTCAACGATGATTCAGAAGAAGATGAAGAAATGGAAAATTCATTAGGAAGTTGAAAAGAGGAATCGACAAATAAAAACGTATGCTTCCATTGAAATGTTTTAATTGTGGTGGTATTGTTCATTTTTCTTCTAAATGTCCTCATAAGAAAAAGGAAAGTGATGAAGAAGAAGATCCTAAAAAGAAAAAGAAAAAGAAAAAGGGTAGAAGAAACAAAAATAAATTCTTCAAGAAAAGTCTTTGCACTCAAGAAGAGAGTTCATCATCAGATGAGGATGAAGATAGTGATAGTGATACATAAAGAGTACTCTTCATGGAAGTAGAAGATTATGAAGAGGATTTTGAAGAAGAAGGAGAAGTCGATCTCAAAGAATAATTAATCAATGCACTAGAAGATATAAGGATTGAAAGAAACAAAATCATGTCACTTAAAGAAGAACTAAAAGAGAAATAAGGATCTCAAAATTCCAACTCCAACGAAGTAGAGCAGATGATCATGAAGTTAAAAATCCAAGTAGAAGAAGACAAAAGAATAAAGAAGCACTCATAGGTCATTTACATGAAAATGACAAAATGATGAAAAGCTTGGAAGTAGAAATAGTCACTCTAAGAAAAGATCTTAAGAAGAAATGCATGCATCAAAATAACACCAAAGTATTGGAGGAGATCATTAGTAGTCAAGGACCATACCATGACAAATCTAGACTAGGATATAACTAGATAGAGAAAGGCTCAAGATCCAAGACAATAGAAAAAAGAATCTATGAAAAAATAGTTAGAGGATCTACTAAGAAGGAGGAAGGCAAGAGAAACCAAGAAGAATATTACATAGACACTGCACAACCTAGAAGATTCAGAATTCAGAATCAGCAGCAGCCAACAATAGAGAGAACTCGAGAAGAAGAAGGATTCAGAAGAACATCACCATTCAAAATATCTTCCACCCCTAGGTATCAAACTATTTTTCTTGGTTTATGTTATTCATGTAATAATTTTGGGCATAAAGTTGTGAACTATAGATCCAATACCAAGAGAAGAAAAAACTATGAAGGATACACAAGAAATGGTTATCCAATAATGTCTCATGAAGCACAACGCAGAAGCTACAACATATTTGAATCCTTAAGAGTTGAATTAGAATGATACAATTGAAACAACTTTGGACACATGGCCAAATATTGTAGATTTATTGTTCCTCCTAGAGAATCACAACAAAATATCAACAGTCATAGACAGGAACCACAAAGAATATGGATAAAGAAGCAAGATCAATTCAACACTAAATAATGAACGCTCACCTTGCAAGATCAACACAAGAAAAAAGTATGGTATGTTGATAGTGGTTTCTCAAAGAATATGATAGGTGATAAGGATAGGTTTCTAACATTGAATAAGGAAAGAGATGTATCAGTTTCATTTGGGAATGATGACTCATCCATAATTATAGGAAGAGGCACAATCAAGCTTGGAAACAAGGATGCCAGGGTAGAAAATGTTCTACTAGTGGAAGACATGAAGCACAATATTCTAAGTGTAAGTTAGATGTGTGATCAAGGACACAGAATTATGTTTGACTCATAGAAATTCAAGATAAGGAAAATAGGAATAGGCAAGTTGGTAGCTACAATTGTAAGAACGCTAAGAAACATATATGTACTAAATGAAATTAGAAAGGCAAGATGTTTCCTAGGAAAGGATGATTAAAGTTGGCTCTGGAATAGAAGAATGGGTCACATAAAATTTGATAATCTTGTCAAAATCAACATAAAGAAAGAATTAAGAGAAATGTTCGAGATCTTGAATCTAGGAAATACTCTATGCAAGCATTATCTAGGGAAAACAAACTAGGACCAAGTTCAAATCTAAGGAGTACACCACAACAAAACCACTAGATATTGTACATATATATATATATATATATATATATATATATATATATATATATATATATATATATATATATATATATATATGGAACAACAAAAACAAAGGGATTGAATGAAGAACAACACTTTATGCTATTGCTTGATGACTACACAAGGATGAATTCAGTTTGCTTTCTCAGGAAGAAGTCAAAGGAATTTGAACACTTCAATATATACAAGGAAATGGTTGAAGCTGAAACTGAATCAAAAATCAAGTGTTTGAGATAAGGCAATTAAGGAGAGTTTACATCAAAGGAATTCATATATTTTTGTAGAAAACATGGGATAAAGAGACAGATCTCAATAGCCAAGACACCTCAACAAAATGGAGTTGTCAAAAGGAAGAACAGAATAGTACATGAAATCACCAGAACCATGTTGAAAGATTCCAAGTTAAAGTACATATTTTGGGTACAATCAATACATACAACAGTTCATATACAAAACATAGGAATGCTCAGAAATAATATTGATAAAACTCCCTAAGAGCTATGGAAAGGAAGACCAACAAATGTGAAGCATTTCAAAGTGTTTGGAAGAAAATGTTATATCAAAAGAGAAGATGGCAGTATTGGAAATTTGACTCTCAAGTTTATAAAAGCATACTAGTTGGCTACTCAAGAAAAATAAAAGCATATAAATGTTTCAATATAAGATTCAACAGACTAGTGGAAAGCATAAATGTGACGATTGATGAAACAAATGGACGAAGGAAAAAAGAAGGAAGAAAATATTCAGTGGAACAAGATCACGAAGAAGATTTGAAAGAAAAAGAAGTAGATGAAGAAGAAGAGACGTCAGAGATAGAGAAAGAGACAATATATTTAGGCACCTCCAAATATAGCTAGCAGACAAGTATGAATACTATATAAAATCTATGAATGAAGAATTAGACCAGATAGAGAAGAATGATACATAGGAACTTGTTCCAAGGTCGAAGAACAAAAACATGATTGGTAAAAAGTGGGTCTTCATAAACAAATTGAATGAGGATGGATAGGTTACCATGAACAAAGAAATATTGATATGTAAATGATACACTCAGGTTGAAGGCATAGACTTTGAAGAGACCTTTTCCCTAGTTTCCATAATGGAAGCAATCAGGTTGATTCTAGCTTATGTATGTTCCAAAAATACCAAGGTGTATCAGATGGATGTAAATTAAACCTTTATAAATGGAAAGTTAGAAGAACTATACATCGAGCACCCAGAAGGATTTTAGTTTTCAAAAATGGAAAATTATGTTTTCAAGGTTAAGAAGGCACTATATGGTCTCAAACAAGCCCCCAAATCATGGTATTCAAGATTGGACAAGTACTTACAACAACAAGGGTTTAGGAAACAAAATGTAGACAACAATATCTACATAAAGATAAAGCAAGATAGTATCCTGATAATTGAAGTTTATGTTGATGATATTATTTTTGGAAGTGATGATGACAAGATGATTTAGAAATTTTCTAGAGACATGCATAATGAGTTTGAGATGTCATTACTTAGAGAGTTGTATTTCTTTTTGGGACTACAGATATGTCAAAGCAACAAAGGTATCTTCATCTCTCAGACCAAGTATATCAAAGAAATGATAAAAAGGTTTGGAACGGAAGATTGCAAACTAGTTAGTACTCATATGAAGACCAAATGAAAATTAAGTAAGGATGATTATTCATGGGATGCAGACCACAGACCGTGCAGATCAATGATTGACAACTTACTCTATGTGAAAACTTCTAGACTAGATGTGATGCAAGTAATTGGAGAGGTTGCAAGGTTTCAAGCAACACCAAAGGAATCACATGTTATGGCAGTGAAGAGAATATTCAGATATCTCAAAGGTACATAAGAGTTTTGACTATGGTATCCAAAAGGGAATGATCTATCTCTTGTTTCCTACACAGATGAATACTAGGCAGGTTTCATTGATGACAGAATAAGTACAAGTGGAGCAACTTTCCACTTGGGTGAGTTCCCAGTATCATGGTTGAGCAAGAAACAATCATCAATATATTTTTCTACAATAGAAGATGAATATATTGCAGAAGCAACATGTTGTACTCAGGTTATATGGATGAAACAAACTTTGAGGGATATATAGGTTGAATATGATGAGCCCATTCTGATACTTTGTGATAACACCAGTGCTATCTATATCTCAAAGAATCCAGTGATGCACTCCAATATGAAACATATTTCGATCAAGTTTCACTTTCTACGGGAACAGGTTGTAGAGAAGAAAACCAAGGTCGAGTATGTTGGGACAAAAGAGAATATTATAGATATCTTCACCAAACCTCTCCCAAGGGAGACCTTTGAGTATCTTCGATAGAAACTTGGAGTAGTTTTTGTCCCATGGTGAATTTTTTAATGCTTTTCATATATGTCATGGATTTACTCGAGGAAATTGTTGGATTACTGAGAGGGGGGGTGAATTAGTAATAAAGCAATTTAATCCTTTTTAACCATATAATCCAAGTGTTATATCATTGTAGCATTATCATCCAATAACTATAGAGTAAATAAGCAATGAACAAATGAACAATCATACACATACACTGTACACCATTGTTTTACGTGGAAACCCAAAGAGGGAGAAAATCACATAATGCTTTTTCTTATATGTCTTGAAGAATTACATTCATTGGAAGAACCAACTTCCTTTGTTTTCCAGCTGCAATTGGAAGGAGGCTCCAACCCCCTAGTTTCTCAGGCTACAACCTGAGGGAAGATCCAACTCCCTAATTCTCTGACTACAACTAGAAGGAGGCTACAACCCCCTATGTTCTCCAGCTACAACCGGAAGGTGGATACAACCACCTGTCCTTGCCCCATCCAACCTCTCTGACGTACAAGTATAATGATGGAACCATTGTCATACTATCACTTTGAGATACACTGTTGTAAAAATGTACCAATAAACCTGCACCAAACAACCTATACCAATAAACCTGAACCATGCATCAACTTGTACCTCAACCTGTAATCAACCTGTACCATAAACAAGTGCATCAACCATGCACCAACCTGTACCATAAACAAGTGCATCAACCATGCACCAACCTGTACCAAACAACCTGTAATCAACATGTACCATAAACAAGTGCATCCAACCATGTACCAATTATGTACCAATCATGTATCAACTACTCATCAACTATGACTCATCACGATCTACCAACATCATCAACTATACACCTCATGTATATGTCAAATCATCAACTACTTGTCTCAACCATGTACCCATCATGTACCTCAACCAAAATCCCTCATCAATTTTATCATCCAAAACTGATTTGTAACTCTGTAATAAACCTAGTGTATATGATCACATACCTGCAAACCTTCCTTAATTTTAACAACAAGAGAATAGAATTTTTATCAAACTTTTCTTTAGTCTCACATTACTAGTTTTGGATTAGTCAACAACCCTAACTTGAATTGCTGCTTCCTAGAGAATTTTTGACATTTGATGCAATCCCCGATCTTTGCACAAACATCGGTGAATATAGTTGGCCAATAGTACCCATCCCTGAGAATTTTGTAGGTTGTGGTTTTCCAGAAATGAAGTCCCCCACATAGGCTATCATGGAAATCAAATATAATCCTTTGAGCCTCATGTGGGTCTAAACATCTCAGAAGCACACCTAACGGGTCTTTCCAACACAAGACCTAGTCAATAAAAAAATATTTGATTTCTTTGAGCTTTAAATCTCTTACCTTGTTTTTCCCCATTCCATCTAGAGGTCGCAATTCTTGCAAGAAATATATAATGTCTTTATACCAGGTGCATTCTGCCAATGGAGGGTTGTCCTCTGAAATTTTATCAGACAACTCAGCTTGCTAATCTTCTGACCAAGTGTCGATGAAATTGACCCCCAAAGATTTATAATTAGATTCAGCCAATAACTTGGCTAAACCCTAGCCTTTAACTAGCTTGGTGAGTTTTATTTCCATATCAAATTCAAGGATTATGCTAATCCACTTACTCCTTCTCCTGTCTATGTTGGGCTGAATGAGAATGTCCTTCATAGAATCTGAAGGAACATATGCAATGATTTTGTAATGCAAAATATAGACTCTGAAAGCTTTGATAGATTTCACCAAGGCATAGGCCTACTTCTCCATGATGTCATATATTATCTCTGCATCTCTTAATGCTCTACTAAAAAAGGAAATAAGTTGTTCCAGCCATTCAATGTTTTTCTCCAATAAAACAACTGCCACTGTATCAAAAGAAGCAAAAGAAAAAATCATAAAATCTTTGGAGTAATCGGGACTGATTATCACAGGTGCCTCAGTCAATTCTTTTTTGATTTGGTTGAAGGATTCTCTGGGCTCAACAATCCATTTTACTTCATTCCCTTTCTTGAGCATGGAGGTGATATGCTTCACCAATTCAACAAAATTTCAAACAAACCTTCTCAGAAAATTAATTTTGCCTAGGAAAGATTGAACCTCCTTCTTGGACCTGGGAAGTGACAAGGCTTGAATAGCTTCCACCCTGCTCGGATCGATCTTGACCCCCTCAGTTGATACAATGTGTCCCAACAATTTTCCTTCCTGCATAGCAAATAAAGACTTCTTGGGATTTAGGGAGAGACCAAATCTTCTGCATTTCAAGAAGACCTTTCTCAGATGTTGACAATGTTCTTTATCAGATCCGAAGAACACTGTTATGTCATCCAGATAGATGACCACAAATTTATTTCTTTCTCCAATAAATGCAATTTCCATGTGTAATGTCCCCCACCTCTTAGAGAGGTAATGAGGAGACTCAGTGGCCTGGGCACCCCCACTAGGTCATAGTCTCACACTGAAGGGGGGAAAAGTCAAGAAGTTAAAAGTTATATTTTTAAGTTGACTTAAGAAAGGAA
>ML785545.1:525144-548059 GCA_009831015.1 Picea engelmannii
AAATTCAGATCTACAGAGATTGAGAGGGATCTTGGAGATTCAGGCACCTGGGTTATTCTTACCATCAACCGATCTATCAATTGGCATATTTCTTAGGGTGATTGGACACTTTTGGCAGTAGGGCTGAGTTATTGAGGGTTTCAGCCTTCTATTGGAGCGTGGCATTCTTCAGCTGGAGAGGTTGGCATTCAGATCTGCTTGTATTGATCTTCATTTATTATTCAGCCTTTGGAGGCATTATTTTGTATTAGCGAGAGCATTTTGTAGCAGCTCATATCTATTGCTTGTACGGCCATCTGAGGTTTATGCCAGATCGGCCATCTATTGTATTGATCTTACATTGCTCATAATAAAAAGGTCAGATCTTTGCTTGTGCTTCTACATATTGAATATATTGTGATCTCCATGTGTTGATGAATCTTGTATGCACTTAAGAACTCAATAAATTAGTAGTAGTTAGTGATTCCAAGAAAGAATTTGGCTTGGGATCATTACAGTGGTATCAGAGCCTTGATCCTCCAAACCTGTGGAGAGATCGGTGCATGTAGAAGTACAGGGGAATTGTTATGGGTCAGAGGAAGAAAAACAACAGTGAAATAGAGGGGGAAATGGAAGGGTCAGGAGACGACCATGAGCCTCAGGGCTTGGCTCTCTTAATAACTGAATTTGATAAGTTCCAAAAAAACATGAACCGCATAGAAAGCACATTGGTCTGATAGTTGGATGAGTATCAGGAAACCAATAGAAGGGGACAGGAAGAAATCTCTGAAACCTTGAAGAAAGTTGATGAGAATCTACAGAAAATGAATGAGAACCAAACTAGGATAATTGACCTTCTGATGCAAGTAACCCATTGAGGAAAATATCCTGATACATATGGGAATAAGGAGGCTGGAGGGTCCGGTGGAACCCATGAAGAATATAGATATAACCCGGAGGAAAGCACCAGGATCCAAAGGAAGTCTTGGAGGTGGCACATTCCATGGGCAGATGGGTGGCAGGACCAATCATAGGCCATACGTGCCAGTGTTCACAAATGAACCACTAGTCCAACACTCAGGTAGCAAAGCTAACCCCAGACCATACATGCCCACATTTACAGATGAGCAAGAGCAGCATGAACAGGTTGAAGATTTTGGGGCACAATTAGCCAGGAGTACCAGGGAATACTACATCTTGGATATGAAAGTTCAAAGATAGATGTCCCTAGAACAGTATTGTCAACTCAAGTTCAGAAACCAGCCTAGGACGAACCACAGGGGTGGCTTTGAGTTTGAGCGAAGGGCAGGGAAGATAGAGATTCCATGTAGTGAAACATCCTGCTAACCAAGTGAACTCTCGGATCCCATGGAAAACTTGGAAGTTTATCACTTCCATTCTCCGCTAGCTTCTCCTGTGTTGGGCTAATCACTATTGGAAGCCCACTGCGCTCATCTGTCATCACCAGGTCTATGATGCTCACAGTCACACACCAAGTCTCAAATGTCTGTCTAACATGGTCCACCTCTGACCTGTTGTATGTCGTAAAAGTACTCCTGTCATATAGTCTCGGCCTACTCACTCTCCATGCTCCCATCCATGGCCTATCCCTCCTCATGCTGTTGTCTATGATAAAAGTGTCAGGATAGGTTAATAGAAACATCTGTAGCTGACTGTAGGACTGGGAGGTGTCACGTGCTTTGGTCAATCCCAATGATTTGACCAGAAGCTCGTCCATCGGTATCCATGAAAGATTCTCTCCTGTGGTCATCACTGAGTCCCAACCATCCAGTACAACCAGAAGTAACCCCTCCGATTGCCATCTATTTCTTGTATGGTCATCTGAGGTTTATGCCAGATCGACCATCTATTGTATTGATCTTACATTGCTCATAATAAAAAGGTCATATATTTGCTTGTGCTTCTACATCTTGAATATATTGTGATCTCCATGTGTTGATGAATCTTGTATGCACTTAATAACTCAATAAATTAGTAGTAGTTAGTGATTCCAAGAAAGAATTTGGCTTGGGATCATTACACCATGGCTCGTTGGAAGGTATCTCCTGCGTTCATCAATCCAAAGGTCATTTTGGCATACATGAATGTGCCCCAAGGAGTGGTGAAGGTTGTCTTTTCTCTATCTTCAGGCAGGACAAAGATCTGATTGTAGTCAGAAAATAGATCAATCATGGAAATCCTGGATGCGCCTGTCACTTTCTGCAACATGTGTTCCATATTTGGCAAAGGGTAATTGTCCTTCTTAGAGCTTCTGTTCAGATTTCTTAAATCAACACACAGTCTGATTTCTCCATTTCCCTTTCTCATCGGGACCAGGTTGGCTACCCATTCATAATATCTCAAAGGGAAAATGATTTGGGCGTCCAACAACTTCTTTACCTCCCTTTCCATAATAGGCAACAGCATAGGATTTATTTGTCTTAATTTCTGCCTAAATGGTTTGGCCTCCTCTCTCAATGGGATCTTATGTTCAATGACGGTTGTGTCGTATGTTCTGAGGTATTCATAGGTCTAATCAAATACATCAACGAATTCATTTAATAACTTATCATACTCGACCCTCTGCTCCCTTGATAGGTTGGTTGACATCTTGACGAATTTTGGATCGTCCTATGTGCCAATATTGCACTTAGCTACCTGAACATCCTTAGTTGGGCCTTTAAACTTTACCAGCACATCGTTCTCATCGAATAATATTTCTAAAGGAACTAGTCCCTTTGGGATGTGGTTGCTAGGCAGCTAAACAATATGGTGATTAGAAATTTTATTCAAAAATACTTCAGGGGGAGGGTCACCTTCAGAATCATGCTCCTGATCAATGTATAATGTAGAGAACTCATCAACCGATTCAAGAAATATTATGATTTCAATATCATCCTTGAACACCTTCCAATGCTTGATATTATCCGTTACAAAGGTCCTATATCTAATCTCAAAATCATACTCGAGCTTAGGTGGCAGTGGGACCCTGAACTGGTTCGCTGAAATAGACAAAGAATCATCCATAGTATTTTCCTCTCTTGGAATAAATGAAATTTTGAAGGCTGAGAAGAAGTTATCGACTAGATCCCACACTTCATTTCTGTAATTTCTGAGCTAAGGGTGTTTGTCCTGATAAATATTTCTGATCTATTGGAAAATCAACTCAGCATCTCCAAACATTGCTATCTCTTCAATTCCCATGTCCTCTGCATCCCTCAAACCCAAAACAAGAGCCTCATACTATGCCACATTATTGGTAGTTTCAAACTCTAACTTGTATGACAGGGATATGGCCTCTTGACAAGGTGATACCAAAACTACTCTAGCACCAACACCTTCCCTAGAAGAGGCTCTGTCGAAGAACATATTCCACACAGAAGTAGTTGGGGGAGGTATTCCATGAGAAGAAATGGTTTGCTTTCTGATTTCAAGAGGAGTTTTAGGAGCATCAGTGAGTTGTAACAAACTAGATCCCAAATCAGTGTCGAGTGAAAATATAGGATGATTGGTGGGGTATTCTTCATCACTGATGATGTAGGCCACCCGAGATTCTCTATACAATCTTCTATNCCCCCCCAAACATAGGAATGGTCTCATATGTGAGGTCCATCTGCAAGGTTCCCCCAAGTCTTTTTATCCATGATATTGAAAACAACATGTCAAACTTTGGGGCAAGATCAGCTACCACAATGTCCATGACCACACTTTTCATGGGCAACTAAAACAAGGTCACACCTATATCTTTGATTACCTGAGGACATTTCACTCTCCTTGAATCAAAAGAATACAAATCATGATAATCCTTTCTGATTTCTAACCCGACTTCTTCCATGACATTTTTGGGCATAAGATTATGAGATGCCCTTGAATCCATCAAACAGTTATGAAACACCTTATCATGTATGTTCAGTAATGTATAGAAAGGAGGGGATGAATAATCTCTATATTCTACCATAGTACCTAAGATGATTGATGGATTTTCATCTTGAATATTTACTGATTCTGTGGAATGGCAGGGTGGCTCAGAATGCAATAGCTTGGAGAGGATTTTTTTTAAATCTCTGTGCTTAATTAGCTCTGAAAGGGGCACAGGGATCCTGACCTTTTGAATTTCATGCTCAAAACTAAAAGAGGAGACGGGCTTCAGAGCTTCTCTCACTTCTAGGACAAGGTCTTTGGGTATCGGTGAGGGGTTCTGATATTTCTTTTTTTTGTTGTTGTTTGTTGTATATTTAGCAGGCTTCTCTACTCCGGGAGCTAGATCAGAGAGTTCAGACTTCCCTTCTTTCTTCTTAGACCAGAGGTTGTATTTTTTGGGACCACTATTTTCCTTCTCCCCCTTACTCAGTTCATTTATTTGACTGTCTATAAGGTACTCCTCGTATGAAGATTGAGTTAGATGGGGAAAAGGGGAGGTGTCTCCAACACAATGAATTTCAGTGTCAAGCTCTTCTTCTTCCCTCTCTTCATCAACAAGTAGGTTATTTTGGAGAGGTGTTTGGATTTTATGATCATCACTATCCCTGTTTTTGGCCTCTCTCGGGAGTATTTGAGGGGCATTGTTTGGTATTCTGAAGTTGGCTCTACTATGAGCATTTTGGAAATTCTTATAACCTTGCTTCCCTTCGAATTTCATCTTCTCCATTTTTGTAGACAAGGACTTCACCATCTTAGTCAATTCATCTACTTGAGGGTGAGATGTAGAAGAAAGAGAGGTTGAGGCCTCAGATCTGCCCCTTTCTCTATCTCTGTCAGCTTTATTTCTAAGTCTGTCAACTACTAACACATTGGATTCTACTTCCATGGCTTCATCTTTCATAAGAGCCAAGGAGGTAGCTCTTATTTCTCTTAATAGGAGGCAGAAACCAAGGTCAAAAGCACTAGCATAAGTGATTTTGGCAGACACTTTTGTATGCTTTATCTCAGCAGGGATTTTATTGTACATTTTGTTGAATCTTTTGGAGAAGTCAGAGACAGATTCTCCCTCTTTTATCTTCAGGGACCCAAAATCGGTGATATAATACATAAATTATTTTGTATCCCCCCACTTACTTAAGAAAACATCATCTAAGGCTTCAATCCCATCAATAGATCCAGGGGTCAATCCCCTAAACCATTTCCTAACCTCACCATCAAGGCTCTAGACAAAGACTTGTTGATACTGAGAGGGGGGTGAATCAGTATCAAGTACAATTTAAAACCTTTTTCAACTTATACTTAAACCATTCAATTATATCCAATGAGAAATGAACAATAGTATAAGGGTTACACCAATACACCACAATAACCATGCACAATATATGAGAAATAATCAATAGTTATTGTTCAAGGGAAGTAATGACTTCCAAAGGTAGCTACAGCTTCCAAATGTAAAGGGAGGGATAAATCTCTGAGAGGAAGATACAATCCTCCAATATCAAGAGATATTTGAACTCTCCATCCTTGCCCCTTCCTTCCACTAAAGAATATATGAGAGATAATAAAACTTTACATTAAATCATCACCATCAACCAACCATCACATAGAAGCTGATAATGCTTCTTGATACTTCTTCAATTTATGAAATTATTCAATTCTTGGAATACTCTGATCTTGTAGATAATATTACTCATTGTATTCTCTGAAACTTCTCCAAGTTTCACTTCTTGAATCCTCCCCAAAAAGAAGTTATAGAGATAATGGTAGACCTTGTTCAATTATGGTTTATTTAGGAGACTGAACTTGTACAGAATGACCCATGCTCAATATTTAACATCAGATTCTGAAACTCTCACAAAAGAAACTAAAGTCCTTACTCTTTCCAATGAAATTTGTCCCACTGCATTTGGATTCTCTATGAATAATTTATGACTATTTTACCCAGAACACTTGTTTATTGACTAGCTTCAGGACTGGTCAAAAACCCTATCTTCCACAGTGTGTATCTCCATAATTATAGCGAATCAAGAGCTGCAACTTTTACCATAGGTGCTTTGATATGTCTTCTCAATACCATATCAATTTCATCATTTGACTCGTTATATAAAAAATGTTATAGCGAAAATGGTAAGATGACCTGAAAATAACATACCTTAGAACACATCACCAAAAGACTTCATCCTCCCTTGAAATCCAACCTTATTTACTTCTGATTTCCTCTGAAATTAGACTTGTGTATTAAATGAATGTATAATTATATATATTTATACCATTTATGTCACTTCCTTTTAACATTAGGGCCGACCTGACACTTTATTATTTTGTAATTCTTTTCTTTAATTATCTTCAGGGACTACATGTACTTCCTTCTTCAATTCACTTTGTCATCTTCAAAAATTAATTTATCCTCAACCATGAGGATCCATGTGACATGCCACATACCACTGGAAACAACATTATGTATACTATCCATCCATGGGTGTTGTATCTGCATGTGCATTGTCCTTCATGTCCAAATACCTTCATCAATCTTGCGGTCCAAAACCCATGACTAGGGTTGACATCAATGACAACAACCAATCTTCCAACAATATCCCCCTTTGTCATTGATGGAAACACTCATGCTCCCCCTATCATCACAATCCCAATTTCTCTCCCCCTTTGACATCAATGGCAAAGGGTAGGGATTTATGCCCCTGAGTTAAATGGAAAAAGGTAACTCTCTTCTTTGGGGTTGCTCCCCTTGAACATGTGAACTCAATAATACTTCATCCTTATTTTTGGTCTTTGGGACTTTTTCTTCCTTGGAATCCTTTTGTGTGGCTTATGTATTCTCTCTCTTCTTCATGTCTAGGATGTATATGTTGTTCGGTCTTCTTATTGCAGTTGTAACCAATCTTCTCGAGTTATTTTCTCTGATTTTACATTTTTGGGAGTCAAACGTAAGAGTGTATCCTTGATCGCACATTTTACTAACACTGAGTAGATTATGCTTCAAGTATTCAACCAACAGAACATTCTTTTCTTTTACATTTTTTCACCCAATCTCTACTACACCTTCTCCAAGTATTTTGGCAGATGAGTCATCTCCAAATGCAACATTGCCACCCTTTCTCTTCAAGCTGATGAATTTGTCTTGATCCCCGGTCATGTGTGAAGAACATCCACTGTCTATGTTCCATTCATCTTCTTCTTTACATTCTTCAGCGGTTAATTCTATTCGACAATCTTCATTGTTTGGAATCTCTTTCCTTCTCCATACTGTGGTTGGCATAGGGACATCTTCATTCATATATCTACAATCTCGTGCTTTGTGACGAAGATAATTACATTTGTAGCATACAATATTTTTGTCCATCAATGGGGAAAATGAATTATAACTTCTGTTGACAAATCCACGATTACTTCCATATCTTCTATTTACACCATTCATGTTTCTTGCATATTTTTTCCTTTCATTGATTCTGCAATTAATTGCCTTATGTCCAAAAATTTTGCAAGTATAACAATGACCAAGAAAGAAATTTTGATACCTTGGAGTAAGTGGTCTTATTTGTGATGTAGTCCATCTGGGTTCATGATCTACTCTTCTGTAGTTTCCTTCATACTGATTGAAGCTTATTTGATTCTTGAAGGTAGGAGGTCTTCTTAGATATTCATCTCTTTTGTAATCATTCCTTCTTTTTGGTATCCTAGTCCACTTCTCATCAATTGTCTGTGTAGCGCTTTCTTCAACCTTCTTGTTGGTATTTGCATCTTATTTGTATGAAGTTTCACCCATGCATCCAAGATGTGTTAAGTCTTTTGGCACTTGAGATTTTCTTAAGCTCTTCCTCAATGAGACAACTTCTTGTTCACGTTTCTCACAATCTTCTTCTTTCTTCATCATTTGGACCTTCTTTACTTCTCTTATTCTTCTTGGTTCTTCGAGTAGAGTTTTCAAGGAAATGGTTTCTTCTCTTAGTTTCTCAAAGTCTTCTATTTTTTTCTTCAAGCTTACAACTGTCTTTTCATAACTACCAAATTCACTTCTTAGTTTTCTACGCGTGTCTTTGAGCTTGCTATTTTCAATCTCAACATGCTTCAATTTTTTAAGATTCTCATCTTCTTGTTGAATCATTTATGCTTCAAGATTTTCTTCTTCTTCATTGGAATTTTCTTCTTTAGTGTCATCTCTATCAATCCTTGGATGAGGACATTTAAATTCAACATGTCCTACTCCTTCACAATTAAATAAAAAGAATTGAACTCTATTTTCTTCTTTGAAATATGAGATGTTGTAATTTGCTTCAACTTCTTCTTCTTCTTCTTCTGCTTATTCCCTTGCATAAAGGTCTTGTAGTTTGTCCCAAATCTCTTTTGCTGATGCACATGATCCCACCTTGGATTTCACTGAATCTGTCAATCCATCTAGGATGGTATCTATTGCCAATTTGTTGTTCCTTTTTGCTTCCTTCTGAGCTGCAGTCTTTGGCTTCTTCAAAGCATTGTATCCTGAAGCAACCGAGAACCAAACATCTACCCGAAGAGATTTCAAGTAAGTTTCCATTCTATTACTCCAGTATTCAAAATTGCTTCCATCAAATGGTGGAATCCCATTTGGAATGTTGTCTTCCATTTCTGCATAGGATCTTCCTTCCAGTGGTTAAATTGTACTAAAGGTAACCTGCTCTGATACCAATTGTTGATACTAAGAGGGGGGTGAATCAGTATCAAGTACAATTTAAAACCTTTTTCAACTTATAGTTAAACCTTTAAATTATATCCAATGAGCAATGAACAATAGTATAAGAGTTACACCAATACACCACAATACACCATGCACAATATATGAGAAATAATCAATAGTTATTGTTTAAGGGAAGTAATGACTTCCAAAGGTAGCTATAGCTTCCAAATGTAAAGGGAGGGATAAAACTCCAAGAGGAATATACAATCCTCCAATATCAAGAGAGATTTGAACTCTCCATCCTTTCCCCTTCCTTCCACCCAAGAATATATGTGATATAATAAAACTTTACATTAAATCATCACCATCAACCAACCATCACATAGAACCTGATAATGATTCCTGAGACTTCTTCAATTTATGCAATTATTCAATTCTTGGAATAATCTAATCTTGTGGATAATATTACTGAATGTATTCTCTGAAACTTCTCCAAGTTTTACTTCTTGAATCCTCCTCAAAAATAATTTATAGAGAGAATGGTAGACCTTGTTCAATTTTGGTTTATTCAGGAGACCAAACTTGTATAGAATGCCCCGTGCTCAATATTGAACATACAATTCTAAAACTCGCACAAAAGAAACTAAAGTTTGTACTATTTCCAATTCAATTTGTCCCACTTCATTTGGATTCTCTATGAAGAATTTATGACTGTTTTACCTGGAACACCTATTTATTGACTAGCTTCAGGACTGGTAAAAAACCCTATCTTCCACAGAGTGTATCTCCATAATTATAGCGAATCAAGAGATGAAACTTTTACCATAGGTACCTTGATATGTCTTCTCAATACCATATCAATGTCACCATATGAATATTTATATAAAAAAATGTTATAGAGAAAATGGTAAGATGACCTGAAAATAACATACCTTAGAACACATCACCAAAAGACTTCATCCTCCCTTGAAATCCGGCCTTCTTTACTTCTGATTTCCTCTAAAATTAGACTTGTGTATTAAATGAATGTATAATGATATGTATTTATACCATTTATGTCACTTCCTTTTAACATTAGGGCTGACCTGACACTTTCTTATTTTGTAATTCTTTTCTTTAATTATCTTCAGGGCCTACATGTACTTCCTTCTTCAATTCACTTTGTCATCTTCAAAAATTCCTTTCTCCTCAACCATGAGGAACCATGTGGCATGTCACATACCACCGGAAACAAAATGATGTATGCTATCCATCCATGGGTGTTGTATCTGCATGTGCATTATCCTTCATGTCCAAATACCTTCATCAATATTGCGGTCCAAAACCCATGACTAGGGTTGACATCAATGACAAAAACCAATCTTCCAACAAGACTCTCATCCAAACATCTTCGATATCAATGTTCAGATTGTTTGCATAACTATAGAAGGAAGCAAGGTGTTCTTCGACGATTATGTCTTCCTCTCTCGTGAACTTAGGCATATACATTAGGTAATCTCTAGCAGGAAGAGCATTCATAGCATAAGGTAGAACTAGAGGGGAATATCTTTCAGCCACTATGACATCCATTCTATTTCTAGGGGGAATGGCACCTGCCATAGGGATAATAGGTGGAGGAGAAATAGGAGGGGAAGGGGTTCAAGTAGGGGATACTGGAACTGAGCTTCCAAGAGGAAAGGGAAACAACAAAGGATTTGAAAAAAAGGCTATAGGGCTTGAGGGAACAAGAGTTTCCCTTTCTGTAAAACCAGTAACTCTAACAGGAGGAGGGGTGTTATATCCCGGAGTGGGAAAATATTCTACGTTCCTAGGTCTAAAACATGGTACAACTTCAGGGGAGAGAAGAGTGACAAGGATTTATCCCACCAATCCCGAACCAGGAGGGGAAAACTCAACAGGAACACTCCCAAAATTTAAAATTCTAGAAACTCCAACAAAGGGTGTAACAGGAAAATGAGAAATAGATAATGGAGTTGCTATAGGAGGATGGTAAAAATTATCAGAAATACCTGGTTCAGCAGCATAAGTACCTTCTTGAAGGGTATTTCTTCTATTAACAATTTTCTCTAGGTCGGCTTTAGGAGTTTCTAGGGGCGGCTGTGGAGTAGACCCCGTTTGTCTACCTCTAGAAGCCACAGCTGAAACAATGGAGTCACCAATGGATTCACATAAATGGAGTCACCATAGTGGATTCACCAGGTGCATAGTTGCAAACTTTGATGTACTAAGTTCTGATGCACCTTTAGAACTAGTAAGATTTGCCATTCAATCCCAGGGAAAATCTTCAATTTCATCCCCGACAACGACACCGGAAATGTTATCACCATAAGTCACCTCTGGATTGATACATAGGTAATCCCGATACCCATCAGTATTTTATGTCACAGTTTGGTTATAAAAAAGGTCAAACGGGCCCAATCTCAAGAGAATATCGTCTTAAATCAGAAGACTGGACTGATATGCACAAGGTGAGGTCTGGTTTAATTTCATTCAGTAGGTTGTAGTAAGGGTGAATGGGAGGAAGAATTTAGCGAAGAATGTAGAGGTATGTCATGAACATCAAGATTTCCAGTAGTCTAAGGAAGAAAAACTTAAACACAAGGTCTTCTTGAATTGAAATTTCAAAGGAACTGAAAGAAATAATAACAACACTATAATCAAACTTTCATCATAGTGCAGTCATGATAATTCAATTGAATCAGTCAACCATGAAATATTTCAGTATCAGAGGGAAACAATAGGGAGCAATAAATTTGACTTTCATTAAACAAGAAATCTTAGATTACAAAGCATAACCAGAGAACCATTGTGTTCATTAAAACTTTACAAATTGGGATCTTTTCTCTACCATCGACCATTACAAAATATAAAAAATGAGTATATATACTCAAAGCAACCTTCTTCCTATAGAAACACACTCTGGTCATGCATTCAAGGCTTGGCGTCTGCATCTTCTTCTGTCAGGTTGCACTTACACTCTTCTGTCAGACGCAATATCAGACCGATATGGGCTTCACATAAAAATTCATGACAAGGGAATTTTCAGCTGACAGTCTACCATCCATGACCAGGTTTTCATGCTTTCCATTTATGTGGTGAAACGAGGTTTCAACCACCTTCCCATTTTCATTAACTGCTTTCATAGGGATCAGGGCGAGACCTGACACCCATGAATGTTACAGGCATGCTCACGACTCCTTTGAGTCAATTCTGGCACCTCGAGGCCATGCAGATCTTTCTCGGTGACTGACTCAGGCACTTTAATCCCTAGCGCAACTCTTTTCCATATAACCCTAGGCTACGAACGTGCACCCAATTCTCATGTGCTTCAGGAATTCGTGTCTCGCGAGTTTGCATTGTGATCCCTGTTTAAATTTCCCAGTCGTGAAAGCGTGATTGTTTGGATCGAGCGACATGTATCCCTTTGCATCGAACGACCCTGATGAACATCAAAATTTCAGGACCTCGGGTCGTCGACATTTCTCACATCAACTTCCCCAAGATGACTTTCTCCATGCTGATCCTGCACCACATGTCTTTTTGGAATGAACGGTCAAGATCATTTTGGGACTTCGCGTGTCGCAAGTCTTTAGGACTCTACCCTCTTACTTTACAGACTCTCAAAATTGTGAAAAGATGATCCAACGATCCAGATATCTCCTTTGATCAACGGTTGTGATCCTTTCGTGATTTCTCATTTCGTGAGTTCTGATGACTTTGCTCCTTGACCGCTCCATCTTGCAAAACCACGAAATATTGATATGCTCAAAATATTTATGTCGTTGAAAGCTGATCTTTCCCACTCACTTTATTTGCGTCCACATCAAAATTCTTCAAGTGTTGTCCTTGGTGCTCATGAATGTGGCCTGTTTGTCTTACTTGAATGATTGGTTGAGTTCTCAGGAAAATAGAAGATCAAAGGTAGAGATGAAAAGAGAAATTATCGGCCAAAGAGAGAATAGGAATGTTAAGGGTTGAAACTTCTTAGACAAGATGACAAGGAAAACAGGTCAATCAAAAGGATGAAGGCAACAATAGACAAGCTACAAGTCTAGAGGGAAAACTTATGATCAAGTCTGCAAAAAGGAGGAGGGATAGGTAAGGATACATACTTAAGTAGAAACCACAAACCTTCAAGGTTTTGAAAAATTTATGTGATAACAATGTCAACCCTTGAAGCAGGTCTGGTAGCCCTGAAGGTTACTGTATTTGAAAATAATACTATCATATATGGATCGTACAAGTCATGACATTTCTAGTTATAGGTGGTACGTCACATGAATCCTTACGGTTGAGAAAATATGGATTTGTGAAGTTGGAGGACCCTCAAAGAATAATATAGAAGCTCCTATAAGGTCAACAAAGAAGTCAATTATTCTAGAATCACCTAGAAGGTCATCAAGAAGTTTCTTTATTCAAAGTGGTTGCAACAAGAAGCTAATTATGGGTAAATTGGTTGCAACAAGAAGTTAATTAAGGAAAGTAGTTGCAATAAAGAATTTATGATTTGACTAATTAAGGAAAAGTTGGTTGCAACAAGAAAGTGGGTTAGCCCTAGAATATGGAGAAGGGGTAAAATAGTTACAAGGTATCCCCTAAAGGAATGGACATGGGAAGTATAAAAAAGAGATCAAGAGACTGCCATTAGCACCTATTGAGCACATTATATATGTGTTGTAAAGTGTTATGGGAAGGTCCTATTGACAAATCTGAAGCAGTTAGTCTGAGGCAGTGAAGTTCATTGAACAGAGAAGTTGTAGTAGTTGAAGGGATGAATTTGAGATTATTGTTCTAAGGTTTACCTGAATCTATCTGCATGTTGGAGAGAAGGAAGATCACATACATCTATGAGTTGCAGTGAAGGAAGAGTGCGGACACCCGCAGGGTTCAGTGAAGGAAAATGTAGACTCTCTGAGAAGAAAACAAATATGTGAGTTGCAGAGGAATTAGGGCACATACATCTAAGAGCCACAATGGGAAAAGTGTGGAAATCCGCGAGCTTCTAGACAAAACGACACATAATTGTTAAGAAAACTGAATATTTGAAGATCAAACCCATTAGGTTAGCTACAGGTTGAGAGGTATGGTTTACTATGTATGTTAGTGTCTATATTCTGTAGAAGTCTAGAATAGAAATGTCTTAGTAGTTAATGGGTATTTAATTTGGAAGACATTCTTTTGGATCTTGGAATGAGGATTTGTGACATAATGGTTTGAGTGGATTTGATGAAGTATATTAGCAGTGATAGGTTGTGGCAGTGACAGTGACAGATCAATAACATGTTGATTGATTATGTGGTAGTGATAGGTTGTCTATATTTATATTTATCGGTGATTGGACGGGGAAAGGAAAGAGGGTTGTAGCCTCCTTCCAGTTATTACCAGAGAATTGGGGAGTTGGAGCTTCCTTCATGTTGGAGCCTGAAAACTACAGGGTTGGATACTCCTTTGAGTTGTAGCTAGAAAACAAGTAATTTGATGTTTCCTATGAATGTATTTCTTCTAACATATAAGAAAAGCATTTCGTTGTTTTCTCTCGTATTGGGTTTCCATGTAAAATTATGGTGTATTGTGTACTTGTGTGGTTTCTCATTGTTCATTATTTATTTATATTGTTCATGATGTTTTGAATGTTATTGATGAACTACTCATAAATTTAAACAATACATATTTTGGTTAAATGTAATAAAAGTGATCATATTGATTCACCCCGCGCCCCCCCTCTTAGTATTCCAACACAATCATGCACCAACAAATGTACCAAAATTTCCATCAACCATGTACCAACAACTATACCAAACCATGCATCAAGCATGCACCAAAACCTATACCAAACCATGCATCAACAATGCACCAACACATGTACCAAACCATCCATCAACCATGTATTGTCTCATGCATCGACCATGTACCCTATCATAAGATATAATTAGTGAAGTACCTCAAGCATAACCAAGATAGCCACAATACCAAGATACCAATATAGTCAATATGTGATACTAATCAATGTACCATAACATCACTAAGGTGTATCTCAACATGTACCAATATCACCAAGACATGCACCTCATACATATACCAAGAATATGCCTCACACCATGCACCAAAGATGTGCCTCATACATATACCAATGCCTCAAAAAGATACCAAAGGAAGTACCATCAACATGTAACCAATATGTACCTAAAAACATGTGCCTTAAGCATGTGCCAACATCCATAAAATATGTACCAAGAGATACCATCAAACATGTTCCATATCACTCATCTAACATAAAACAAACCATATGCCAATTATTCAAGATGTGCCTCTAACAATGTATCATACCATCACCAATGTGTACCATGCACAATCACTACCATGACATGCCTCAAGAATATATCATAAAAACATAAGAATAATCCTCAAAACTAACGCATAAGCATACATTCGATCCTATAGACACCTTGTTGTATCAGATAACAAATGAGTAAACCAACATGGGCATCAACAACCTGATACAAGCATCTCTTCTCAACCTTTCGTAAGCCTTTTCAAAGATTTGTGACTTGCTCCTCTATTGTCCGTAGATATCCATTCTTTCCTCCACTAAAACCCACATACATCCATGCTCTGCTGACCTGTAACCATACCTCAAAAACTAGGGTTACTCACATTTGTTGCAACTTTGATACTTTCACCTTCTACCTTCCTTCGCAACCTCATACTTGCTACCTCAAATTTGACCTTAGATTTTCCAATGAAAAGATAAACCATATCACTTATTCACTTAAATATATTCAATAGCATGTGTGTATGAATGTACTTATGAGATACTTCTTGAGGTGTATTTATACTTTTTCTTAGTAACCTATCTCCTTATTTTAAGGGTTTCTTGTTACAACCACTTTACCCTTTCATTAATGACTTGTAACCAAATAGAGACTTCTTAACCATTCTTCGGGGCTTCCAAATTCATGAGGGAATATCTCCCTAACCGTGAAGAACCACGTGGAATACCACCTATCACCAGAAATGACATGATGAGTACTATCCATCTATGAAAGGATTACCTACATTTACAATGTCATTCATTTCCTTATTCCTCAATCAACTTTGAGTTCCATAACGACACCTCTAGGGATTCTTGTAGACTTATTGAAATGCACCCATCACACCTGTTGACATCAACCACTCTTGTTGACATCAATGAAAATGAACTCACCATCAATATTGATCACAACTTTGGGGTAGCTCAAACACTCCAAGGGTTTACATCAATGACAACCAACTGTCCAAACCAACTATGAAACAATTCCCCCCTTTGGCATTGATGGCAACACTCATGCTCCAATACTCATACGTCCCCTATGACCATTTCTCCTCATCAATATTTCTCTCTCTCCCCCTTTGACATTAACGGAAAAGGATATCTCTCCTTGGGGATTCTCCCCCTATTTTCATGCATCTATTCTTTCTCTTCACATGTTTAGGTCCTCATGTTTCTTTCCAAGTTCCTCTTTTATTTTTATATTAATATCAAGGAGTGACTCCCCCTAAAGGTATACCTTCTATGACTTCATGTTCTTGATTCTTTCTCTTCTGATCTCTCTCTTTATCTCCCTTTGACATCATGGACAAAATGATAAATCCCCCAATTGATATGTCTTCCCCTGTCTGTATGTTAATGTTCTTCCTTTCTGGATCTCTTTCTATGATGATTTATCTTCCCTTGACTTCTTTGCAAGATGTAGAAAAATATGGGACTTCATGTGTCTATTTCATTTCCTCTCTTCTATTGTTTCTTATTGGCCATTGGGGCTTCCTCATTTAACTCTCTGAAATATATAAAAGCATTCACAATTTCTTGAATTCAAATATTCATGGCCTGTTATGTTCACTTTTTAATGACCATATTGTTCAACAATGTCCCTCTGATGATATAGCTTATGTTGAATTTTTCTCTTTCCCTGTTCTATTGTGCCTTTCACTACTTGTCTTCTTGTAACCAACTAATTCCACATTTCCATTGATTCCATTGATTCTAATTATAAATATGCTCTATCATATATTTGTCCAGACCTTCCAATGATATCATAAATGCATCTTTGGCCATATGTCATAAGTTTTCCATAACTCTACTACTCAATTGCATACAATGTTGACCGGTCTGTCACAACGGATCACAACATATTCCTTGCTACTCAATATGTTTGCTTAATCTTCAAATCAGGCTCTACATGTCTACAATAACTTGTACTGAATATATCCATTCCCGAATACATGCATGGAATACAATAATGAACCTTTTCCTGTGTAACTTCCAACTGATACCTACATGGGTATGTGTTCCAAAACAAATTGTTACAATACATTCTGCACTTATTTCATCAAACAACTATGAACCTTTCTTCCTAAAATCTGCAAACACTTCAAACTACTCGAAATATGGTTGTCTAATCTGTAGTAACTACTACACTAACCCCCCCTATTCAATATTCATATTTACTGGAAGTCTCCAAGATGGATGGCTCAAAACAATGGACGTATTATCCCTAATGCGGAGTAATCTTCCTCTTTGTTTGTAGACTCATCATCTCTCTTAATTATGACTTCTTCCTTTTTCCTGTGGATTGATTGTGATATTGCACTACAATTCCTAAGAGTACAATTCCTTGTGCTTTTTATTTATTCACCTTCTCTTCTTTTCTTTTTCACGGTACTACAAATTTTGTGATATTTGGGACATGTTCTTCATTTACTTTTTATTCTTGTTTTTAATTTCTTCTCCAAACCTTCCTATATCTGATATATTCTATTTTCCATGTAGATTTGTCCTAATCTTGAACTATTTCCAATCTTGAGAGTATAAATTTTGGGTGTCCCTCATTCATTTGTTCTTCCTTTACCTATTTTCTTTTCCTTTTCCAAACCTTATTATATCTTATATGAATGTTCCTTTGCATAGAAGTATGGATCATGCTTCTACAATCATGAGTTGTATGTCCATAGTTTTAGCATTTGTAACATTTAATATTATGTGGAGACACATAAGAATTTCTTGCTTGAACATTTCTTCCATAATCCCTGCAATCTACATCTTTATGTCCAAAGTTAGTACAAGTAAAACAATGACCATAAAATAAATTTACATACGTGGGAGTGAATGTATTCATTGTGGTGTAGTCTTTCTCAATTCCTGCCTTGGTTGATCATGGTATTCTCTTCTATTGATCCCTTCATCATGATTGAAGCTTCTTTGTAATGTGGAAGGTCTTCTTGAGGAGTATCTCTATTATACTCATTTTTCTTTGATTCTTGTTGACCATGATTCCTTCCTTTGATTACTTCTGCATAACTCTTTCTCTTTTCTTCATTCTTTCTTTCTAGAAACCTAGAGTGCTTCTCTTCAACTTTATTTTCTGATGATGTGGATGTTTCTCTCTCTTCAACATTCTTACCGAGCTTGATTATTTTAACTCTTAATGTGACAGCTTCTTATTCAATTTTCTCAATCTCTTCTTCTTTCTTCATCATCTGAATATTCATGGCTTCTTCCATTCTCTTTGCTTCTTCAAGTTGGATCTTCAAGGAGATGATTTCTTCTTCAAGCCCCTTTTCTTGTTGAATAAATTCTACTTCAAGTTGGTTTAAATCCTTATTTATTTTCTTGAGATGATATGTCAATATCTTCTCTCTGTTTTATGTTTCCTTTCTTTGTGTTGTTATTTTGGCTTCCAAACACTATTTTTCTTCCATCTGGATTTTGTATGTTTATTCAATGCTTTTGGCTTCTTCTAGTAGACTTTTTTGATTCACGATGACCTATTGGGATTCTTTGGAACTTTATTGAGAATTCTTATTCACCAATTGTTCTTCAAGAGACTTATTTTTCTTCATTTCTTTCATCAATTCATCTAAAGCAATAATTAATTCTACTTCAAGATCTACTATGCCTTTTTCACAATCTTCTTCTTCTAAATTCATTTGACATGATCAACATATTTATTCTTGTCTAGATTTAACATCTTCTTCATTCTGATCAATGTTCTTTGGCCCTGTGATGGGATGATATTTATTTGAATAGATATTTTGTAACGTTTCCCAAAGTTCTTTGGCTGATGAACATTTTCCCACTTTCTCTTTTACTGAATAAGGTAATCCTTTAGAGATGAAATTCATTGTTATTTTGTTGTTTCTTTCAATTCCTTTTTGGTTTCAGTCTTCGGTTTATTTGTAGTGGTGTATCCTATAATAGTTTATTTCCAAACATCATACATTTGTGCCTCTAATAATGTTTTCATCCTGATACTCCACATTTCAAATGTATGACCATTTTTACCATCAAATTGTGGTACCCCAAACATAGTGTACTCCATGATATTCATTCTAGTGGTTAAATTGTTTCTTGAAGAACCCACTATGATACCAATTGTTGGAATACTAGGGGCGGAGGGGGGGGTGTGGTGAATCAGTATGAACACTTTTACCACTTTTAACCACAATATATAAACTCAAATCTTATTAATAGTATATCATCAATGCATTAGTTATGATTGCATTCAATATATCATGATCATATAAACATAAGAAACATCACATCAAATACATAGTACACCATAATTTACATGGAAACCCAAATGGGAGAAAACCATGGAATGTTTTCTTATATATCAAATAATACATTCATTGGAAGCACAAACTTACCAATTCTCTACCTACAACTGGAAGGATGCTACAAACCACTATTTACATGCTCCAACCTGAAGGAAGATACAACTCTTTGAATTCTTTGGCTCCAAAATGAGGATACAACCTCTTGATTTTTAGGCTCCAACCTAAAGGAAGCTCCAACTCCCTAAGTTCCCCAGCACTAACAGGAAGCATGATATAACTCCCTTTCCTTGCCCCATCTTGCCGCCCTGAAATATAAGTGTAGACAAAACTATCACTACCATAATCATTTCCACTATCACTATCACTATAATTGTCACATCAAACTGTAGTCATCAACTAGTTATTGTATCCAACTTGTCATTGTATCCAACTTGTCATTGTCACATCCACCTATCATTGTCACCGATACTCAATCAGATCCTCTCACATGGATCATATACCAGGGACACCTTTCAACTAGATAATCAACATCACCAAACCATGCACATCAACATCACTCATCAATCATGTACATTGACCATGTACATAAATTTTTACCATACCTCATACATCAACATGTGCCAACCATGCATCGACCATGCATATCAACCTGCACCATACCATTTGCATCAACCTATATCAACCATGCATCAATCATGCACCAACAACTATAACAAACTATGAATCAACCATGTATCAACAACTATACCAAACCATGCATCAACCATGCACCAAAACGTGTACCAATGTAACATCCCCAACCATCCACCTCTACCAGGAAACGCTACCCAACAACCTTATCTTTTACCAACTAGCTCTCATACCATTTTGTGAATTTATATGCATGGATATCTATCTAATGCAAATTAATAGCTATAGAATTCTCTTCATACACTATTCATGTGGAAATAACATTAAAACTTACATACATTATATACAGTCATTTATAACAACATTATAACTTAATTTCAAGATACATCATACAAAGAACAAATATTTGGTACTTATCTTTTAACATATGAGCACCAACTGCTAGAAGACTTCCCATGAACCTCCCAACCTTATACCATGCTACTCATCATGCTCAGCAATGGGTCACCCCCGAGATGGGACTAAACTCCACTGGGAAAGGGATTCCTAGGCTAGGCAAGGAAAATAGGAAGGTCACACATATCAACAGGAAGGATTTTCTCCCAGGAGCCAACTCACACTAACAGCCTATATCCTTTCATTCCCCACATGCTTGTCTCACCCCAGGAAGTGTGCCCCTTCTTTTCTCAACAGTCCTTCGACTACCACACTTTCCTTCCAGGGCTTCAGCAATAGGCCAGACAGGAATTCTTCGAGCATTATGGCTGCAGTAGGGCTCCCTCTTGGAAAACACTTCCCCAAAAACCTCTCTCACCTCGAGAGAGTTTCTTGCAGGTGTGACAACCTGCTTCTTCATTCCATAGGCCTGACAACCCACCTCTTCAAACCAAAGGCCTGGTAACTTGCTTCTTCAGTCCAGCTTCTAAGTCAATTCCTGAAAAGGTGATGGCAACAACAAAGCTCAGTAAATAATAGATGATGGCAGCAAGCCACACTCAGTGAAGGAACTGTGTGGGCTGCAACGACCAATAGTTAAGACACAACATAGATCAGGCAGTTATAGGGTGTGTTGTCTTCACAGGATACACACGGGATAACTCAAGTATGACTGCAGGATTCCAAAGGTGCGTATTAGATACATAGGAGATGATGATGAAGATCTAGTTCAATGCATGAATCCCTGGTGAATCGGGAAGGGTGACAGACTTCCAGAGAATCGTAAGGGTCATGAGGAAACCTGAAACTGGTCCAGACGCAAGGATGGGGAGAAACGCCAAAATGGGAAGTGAACCCCCAACGAGCTGGCTTTCCCAGCTATAAACTGCATGTGCCTAGGTTGACACATGTCTTCCTGAAGCTGCATGAGTTCCACTTAGCACTCATTCCCCTTCTTCTCAAAACTTAGAACAATATAGATTATGTCAACCATAACCTTTGGGAAATAATAATAAAATATTGTTCCCTTAGAGGTAATCCCTCTAGTTTATCCCCTAGGCCTAAACACTTAGCCCCCTCCCTTACCCTACCTTGTGGATCTTAGTACCCCATAACTCTTTCTTTGTGGTCGGTCTACACACAGGAGTGTAATTTTATTAATGATAAACACACTAGTCTTCAGCTTATAAAAACTTGGCTCACCAGCCTATAAACATAATTACAATTCTGTAGGAGCTCAGCCTTGGGGTGTTATAATCCCCTCCCCTTATTTTTGCACTTTCCTCATTGCAACTTACTTACACAACAAAAAGATTTCCAAAATATTCAAAAAGATGAGGGACTCTGCCTGCATAGCATCTTCATGCTCCCATGTTGCGTCCTCAGGACCGTACCAGGTCCATTGGACTTTTACAAGCCCTATGGATCGATTTCGGAGCTACTTTCTTTTCCGGTCCAGTATATGCACCGGATGCACCTGAAAAGTGCTTTCCTTCTCCACCTGAATCAGATTCCAATCAATAGCATGATTAACATCATGTACATATTTCTTAAGTAATGACACATGAAATACATTATGTATAGACATGGATCCAGGCAATGAAAGCATATATGATACTGGACCAATCCTCTCTAGGATTTGAAATGGCCCACAATATCGATCTTCCAACTTTGAACAATTTCCCAACTTCATGGAGCTTTTGTTGGCCTTCACTCTCAAGAATACATGATCCCCTACTTTAAATTCCCTGTGAGTTTTTTGTTAATATTATGGTAGCTTCGGGAGATATGAACCTCTATTGTGACCTATGAAGAGACTAGAATCCTCCGGAAGGAAGCAAAGAATTGAAGGAAACCCTAGACAAGTTGTCGGCTGAACAAATATATTTATATTGAATTTATTGATGCCCAGAAGGAGAAGTCAGCCCCAGTTAGACTGGCCAGTCCACTATAAATACAGGGCACCAGTTTCATTATTACACATCTCAGCAGTTGCAGTGAGAGCAAAATCTGCGTAGGCAGTTGCAGGCAGTAGCAGTTTGGTGCGCAAGTTTCTGGGAGAGCTGGGAAAGTGGTGCACTAGCTTCTGGGTGGGATCATCTGTTCAGTTTCTATTCTCTTGCTTGGTGCATTTAGCCTCTCTTGGCTATTGATTGCAGCTAGGAATCTCTTCTCAGTCAAGGTCAAGGTGCTCGGAGGGTGGCTTCGGCCTGTGGTTGGGTGACGAGGGTATCGTCAATGGTTAAATGAGCACAATCCTCTATATTCTAACAGGTTATGGGCCCACACCCCCTTCAATCAGCCTAAAACGCTGGAAGGAAACATAACCGCTAGGTATTGAGCTCATTAAGGAACTGCATCTAGGGTTACTAGTAGGAGCAGCTTCCAAAGAATTGCAGCTAGGGTTACTAGCAGTAAAAGTTGCAGAAACCCTAATTCTCAGATCCGACACCTTGTGATGGAGCATCTTGCTCAAGCAGAAGATATCCATATGTGCCCTAAATCAGCACACCTATTGACTTTCTCAGAAGAGAGAAATGATGCAGTTGAAGTTTTGGATCAAGGCATGACCAGTTATCAGTCAACCGAAGACATGTGCGAAACAATCAGTCTCTTACATTACTCAACACTTACCGAGACAATTGAAGACGATATGTGGATAATCGACAGTGGAGCTTCCAGGCA
>ML785545.1:548349-612090 GCA_009831015.1 Picea engelmannii
TTGGACAAGCCTCCATCAAATTGGAATCAGGTAATCATGTTCACTTAAGAAATGTTCTATATGTACCTGGTTTAGAAAAGAATCTTGTATCAATATCATGTTTAGAAGACAAAGGAAACATAATAGCCTTCATAGATGAAAAGTTGTTATCATGGCATAAAGATTCCAGCATAGAAGATGCTAGGGTTATTGGAAGACGTGAAGGGAATCTATATAGACTACTAGAATGAAATGAAGAAGCCCTAGTACATGACGAAGTCAACCTTAATGAGCTTTGGCACAAAAGGTACGCTCATATCAATTATCAAGAACTACCTTTCCTCAGGAAGATGGTTGAAGGGATACCAGAATTGAAGTCTACACACGAAGGAATTTGCAAGGGATGTGCCCTTGGGAAGAACATCAAGAAACCATTCCCAAGCAGCAACAACAGATCTAAGGAAATCCTAGATCTAATACACTCAGATGTTTGTGGTCCAATGCCAGTCAAATATTTAGGAGGATCTCTCTACTATGTAACATTCATAGATGACTATTAAAGGAAGACGTGGCTATACCTACTGAAGTCAAAAGATGAAGTATTCAACAAGTTCCAAGAATTCAAGGCAGAAATAGAAAACCTTACAAACAAGAAGATCAAGACATTAAGAAAAGATAATGGAGGAGAATGCACCTCGAAGTAGTTCATTGCATTCTGCAAATCAGTAGGGATTAGGAGGGAGCTAACTGTTCCTCATAATCCTCAACAAAACGGTGTAGCAGAAAGAAAGAACAGGTCCATCGAAGAAACAATAAAAGCCCTATTGAACAATCAAGATCTATCCATGTTTCTATGGGGAGAAGCAGCAATGAAGAAAATATACGTACAGAACAGAAGCCCTCATCGCATATTGAAGGACATGACACCAGAAGAAACATTCTCAGGTAAAACACCTAACGTAGAAAACTTAAGAATATTTGGATGTCAGGTTTATTCTCATATTCCCAAAGATAAAAGAAATAAACTAGAACCCTCAGGAAAGAAAGGGATATTCGTGGGATATAGTGATTCATCCAAAGCCTACAGAATATATATTCCAAATCAACACAAGATAGAAGTAAGTAGAGACATAACATTCAATGAAAGAATGGCCTTCAGAAAATCTATTGAAGAAACTATAGAAGAAGAAGAAATTGAAGAACTAAATGAAGAAAACACAGAAGGTGAAAATAACGAAAAGCATCAACCTGATCATCCTATGGAGATATGTGAGAATGTTGATCCAGATAATATACCAAAGAACAAGAAATGACCAGCTTGGCTTGAAGCCACCTTACAAGACGCAGAAAGAATCAAGGTTTCAGAAGGAACATCCAAGAAAACTAAAAGACCGAAAATATTCTCAAGTTTTGCAGCATACATGACAAAGCTTCTAGATGAAGAACCTACTACATTTGAAGAAGCAGTTAAAAAGGGACAATGGAAAGAAGCCATGGCAGAAGAACATCAGTCCATTATGAAAAATGAAGTATGGGACATTGTACCCAGACCTAAAGAGAAATCAGTTGTAACTTCAAAATGGGTATACAAGATCAAACATCCAGCAGACGGAAGCGTGGATAAATACAAGGCAAGATTCATGGCCAGAGGGTTCTCCCAGAAGGAGGGAGAAGACTATGATGAAACCTTTGCTCCAGTGGAAAGGTATACCTCCATCAGAGCTATCATATCTCTTGTCGCTTCCATGGGATGGAATCTACACCAAATGGATGTAAAGATAGCCTTTCTCAATGGAGTTATTGAAGAAGAAGTATATATTGAACAACCTCAAGGATTCGAGGTACATTCTAGAGACACTCATGTTTGTAGATTGAAAAAATCTCTATATGGACTCAAGCAAGCTCCAAGGGCTTGGTACACCAGAATGGACAGCTATCTAACTAGACTTGGCTTCTCCAAGAGTCATGCAGATCTAAAACTTTACTACAAAGTCGTGAACAATGCACCTGTAATTCTACTATTATATGTTGATGATCTATTCATAACAGGTGAAGAATCTCTAATCATCCATTGCAAGAAGGATTTATCCTCTGAATTTGATATGAAGGATCTAGATCTCATGCATTATTACTTGGGACTAGAAGTATGGCAGAAGCGTGGTGAAGTATTCCTTGGACAAGGAAAATACGTAATAAAGATCCTTTAGAAGTTTGGAATGATGGACTATAAGTCCATGGACACTCCTATGAATGTGGATATAAGAAAAGTGAAAGTCCTGGATTCTGATCCAGTAGATCCATCTCTATATCGGCAGCTAATTGGATCGTTGATGTATTTGGTAAATACTCGACCAGATATTTTCTTTGCTGTAAATACATTAAGTCAGTTCCAGGTGGAACCTAAACAAGAGCATTGGATAGCTGCAAAGCATGTCCTAATATACATTCGTGGGAAAATAAACTATGGCTTAAGATATACCGCATCCAATGATATCCAACTTCATGGATTCACAGACTCTGATTGGGCAGGAAGTGCAGAAGATAGAAAGAGTACTTCAGGTATGTGTTTCATCTTGGGCTTCGCTATGATATCTTGGAGCAGAAGGAAGCAGAATTTTGTCACACTCAGTACAACAGAAGCAGAGTATATGGTAGCTTGTGAAGCATGCACAGAAGCAGTATGGCTAAGAAAGTTAATGTCTGATTTATTTGATCAGACTCCAGAATCGACCACAATATATTGTGATAATCAGAGTTGTATAAGATTATCCAAGCATCCAGTGTTTCATGAAAGGTCTAAGCACATTGAGATCAAATACTACTTTATTCGAGATAAAGTCCAGGAAGGAGAGGTAAATCTCGAGTATATCCCCACTAATGAGTAGACAACGAATATCCTGACAAAACCTCTTTCCAAAATCAAGTTTGCATATTTCCAAGAGAATATGGGAATCGTGGAAATAACTCCCTTAGCTGAAAGGGAAGATTCTCCAGGATAGAGAAGGTAAGCAAAAATATTCTTGAAAAAAAATTATTTTGTGATTGAAATAACTCTCCAGTTAGGAGGGAGAATTTATCTTTGTAATAGTCTAGATTGAACAGATGCTTTCCTGTTCAGAAAGTGGATTGAGATTTATGACGGACAATGACTTCCCATTGTAGTTAACATGGGAGGCAGACTGATTGCTGATGTATCATAGACAACGACTTCCCATTATGGAGAGTGGTCTAGGACAGTCATTCTTCTTGGCAGTCACTCTATGTAGTGGTCAAGTAGAATGGTCTGCCTCATTGGGCAGTCATTCTTTCGAAGTTCACAGTTGTGAGCAGTTTTGAAGAATCGTTCGTTTTGGAGGTTGATGTAGGACAGACATTCCTCGAGGGTTATACATTCTCTCCGAGTTACACTTTAGTGTCGGAGGAATGGCCCAGGGTAAGGAATGTTCCAAACATTTCTCGAGGGCAGAATCATTCTCTCCAGGTTACACTTTGTTTAGTGTCGGAAGAATGGCCCAGGGTGGGAAATGGTCCAGGTTCAGAAATCAGAAACAATCCTTCTTCCTTGGTTGAGAAGAATGGAGCAAATAGCCCATTATTGATATTCTATATTGAGGGCAGACATTCTTTCAGACCTCACATATGTGAGTGAAATATTGGCCCAGATGATTATTATTGATGTTTTATACTGAGGTCAGACACTCTTTCAGATCTCACATACGTGAGTGAAAGATTGGCCCAAATGATTCAGTTCTTGTCATAACATTGGTTGCATGCAGATTGCTATCAGATATTTGTTATGAAGAATGAATGACAGTAGATATGTTACTGTTTGTGATTGTTTTTCACAATTCTGAAGTAGTTGTGTACTACTGGAATAGACACAGGTGTGTTCTATTAATTGATATTGTACTAGTTGTCATAGGAGATTATCCAGTTGGATAATAATGATAGGTGCTCGTGGTGCTACCATTTGAATGGTCTGTTGTGCTCAAGACCATACCTCCCTAGATAGGAGGGACTGTTAATATTATGGTAGCTTCGGGAGGTATGAACCTCTATTGTGACCTATGACGAGACTGGAATCCTCTGGAAGGAAGCAAATAATTGAAGGAAACCCTAGACAAGTTGTTAGTTGAACAAATATATTTATATTGAATTTATTGATGCCCAGAAGGAGAAGTCAGCCCCAGTTAGACTGGCCAGTCCACTATAAATACAGGGCGCCATTTTCATTATTACACATCTCAGCAGTTGCAGTGAGAGCAAAATCTGTGCAGGTAGTTATAGGCAGAAGCAGTTTGGTGTGCAAGTTTCAGGGAGAGATGGGAAAGTGGTGCGCTAGCTTCTGGGTGGGATCATCTGTTCAATTTAGTTTCTATTCTCTTGCTTGGTGCATTTAGCCTCTCTTGGCTATTGATTGCAGCCAAGACTCTCTTCTCGGTCAAGGTCAAGGTGCTCGGAGGGTGGCTTCGGCCTGTGGTTGGGTGACGAGGGTATCGTCAATGGTTAAACGAGCACAATCCTCTATATTCTAACATTTTTTTCTTATCAACATAACTTTTCTTCCTATCTTGGGCAACCTTCAAATTCCACTTAATCTTCAACATTTTTTCTTCCATTTCCTTAAGCAACTCTGGCCCAACCACTTCCCTATAAACCAGGTTGTCCCAACTTAGTGGGGTATTTCACTTTCTGCCATAAATTTCTTCAAATGGGCTCATCTTCAGTGATGCTTGATACCCATTATTGTAGGCAAATTCTACCAAGTGTATTTAATCTTCCCATTTAGATGGTTTCTCCATCACATACATCCTTAGCATTTCCTCTATCACTTGGTTCACTCTTTCTGTTTTGCCATCCGATTCAAGATGATATGTTGTACTGAAGTTCAAATTTGTTCTGAAACCCTTGAATAACCCCTTCCAAAACATTGAGGTAAACTTTGAGTCTCCGTTGGACACAATTGTCTTGGGTACGCCATGCAAGTGTGCTACTTCCCTCATAAAAATATTAGCAACATTAGTTGTTTTATGAGTAGTCTTCATAGGAATGAAATGAGAAGATTTAGTAAGCTTTTCCACCACCACCATGATTGCATCATGTTGCTTTCTTGTTCTGGGAAATCTCGTGATGAAATCAATTGTTACAACTTCCCATTTCCACTCAGGAATGGGTAATTTCTGCAGTAAACCAGTTGGGTATCTATGTTTATCCCTTAGCCTTTGACATTCCAAACACTTGGCAATAAAATCAGCAATCTCCCTCTTCATGCCTGGCCAATAATATTGTATTTTTACTGCTGAGATTGTTTTCTGATATCCTGGGTGTCCTGCATATGGTACATTGTGCATTTCTTTTAAAATCACACTCCTCAATTTAGAAGAGTTGGGTACATAAACTCTATTTCTATACAGGAGGATTCCATCAATTCCTAATTCACAATCCTCAACTTTTTGTTGCATTTTACCTTGTTGCAATTTTGTTACCAATTCCATGTATTGCAAATATGATTTTGCAGCCTCCACAATTCTGTCTTTCAAATATGATTGGTACATGCTAATGGTTGTAGCATGCAACTCATGCACTCTTTTTGTGAGTGCATCAACCACTTTCTTCTCTTTCCCCTTGATATGATTTATATCAAATTCATATTCACTGAGAAACTCTAACCATCTACTTTGCCTAGCATTTAGAGTTGGTTGATCAAACAAATACTTTAGACCATTATGGTATTTCCTTAGCTAAAACCTCTTTCCCATTAGGTAGTTCTTCCACTTCTTCAAAGCGTGCACTATGACTGCTAACTCCAAATCATGAGTGGCATAGATCCTTTCATGCTCCTTTAACTTCCTTTATTCATAACATACAACAAACCCATTTTGATTGAGGACTCCACAGAGTCCTTCTTTACATGCATCTGTGCATACAATGAAGTCTTCATTTGGATCTGCAATCCTCATAATTGGAGCATTGGTGAACATTTGCCTCAATTTTTGGAAGCTTCTTTCACATTTTCTATCCATTGAATTTTATTCCCCTTCCTTTGCAAGGAAGTGATGGGGTGAGGTATTCTCGAAAACCCTGCAATGAACCTTTTGTAGTAACCAGCTAGACCCATGAAGAATATGACTTATGTCACATTCTTAGGTGTTGTCCACCCTTTAATGGCCTCAATATTTTCACGATCCACTGCTATCCCTTCTTCAGATATGATATGTCCCAATTAGTGAATTATGTTTTGATAAAATGAGCACTTGCTCAATTTGGCATACAGTTGATGCTCCCTTAGCACTTGCAAAACCATCCTCAAATTATGCTCATGCTCTTCCTCTGACTTGGAATATGCAAGGATGTCATCCAAAAAGACAATGACAAACTTGTCTAAATATTCTCGGAAAACACCATTCATTAAGAACATGAAAACAACTGGTGAATTTGACAACCCGAATGGCACCACTGCGAACTCATAATGACCATACCTTGTCCTGAAGGCGGTCTTGATGATATATTCCTATTTAATCCTTACCTGATGGTATCCTGACCTGAGATCTATCTTGGAAAATATCTTTGCATCCTTCAATTGATCAATGAGATCATCAATCCTTGGTGAGGGATATTTGTTCTTTATATTTACTTTATTCAACTATCTGAAGTCGATGCACAATCTCAATGTCCCATATTTCTTCTTCACGAACAAGACTGGGGCACCCCAAGGTGACACACTTGGGTGTATATACCCCTTCTTTAGAATTTCTTCAAGATGCATTTGCAACTCATTTAGTTCTAGCATACTCATTATGTAAGGAGTGTTTGACACTAGAGCTTCTCCAGGCATTAAATTTATAGAGAAATCAATATCTCTCTTTGAGGGTAGTCCCGGTACCTCCTTGAACACATCTTCAAAATCTTCCAGGACTACATGATTGATCCGAAATCGGATTCAGAGGCCTGTCAGGGCATGAAAAATGCTCAAAAATGAAAGTGCTCAGAATCCAACGAAACCAACACCATTGCGTCCGTCTCGTCTTCCTGATTCCGTTGGTATAATTTTTTTGTCAAACGGAGTCCGTATGCGAAAGTTATCGCGTTCTGATCGGAAGCCCAAACAGGTAAAAAGTCAAAGGTCAACTGGTCAAAAAGTCAACGCTGATGTCATCATGCTGACTATGCAGGAGATGACGTGGAACTCTCTGGCTGATGGTGATTGGACAGGTTTGCTGACAGGGCAGACATGTGGCAGGCAATTGGACCAGTCAATGGTTGACAAGTGGCATTTGTCCGTCGAATGGGAAAGTGCCACGTGGCCCAGTCATGGGCAGCCACGTGGCACCCAGTCATTGGCACCACGTGGCCAAGACAAAGCCAGTTCTAGCATACTCATTATGTAAGGAGTGTTTGACACTAGAGCTGCTCCAGGCATTAAATTTATAGAGAAATCAATATCTCTCTTTGAAGGTAGTCCCGGTACCTCCTTGAACACATCTTCAAAATCTTCCAGGACTACATGATCCTCCAAATTTGGCATCTTATCCTTAGGTGCTTCCTCCATATGGGCTGAAAATATTTGACATCCCTTCATGTAACATTTCCTCAGCTCCATTGTTGAAATTTCTCTGATAGTCATTGCCCTAGGAATTCCTTGGACTGTTCTCTGATTTCCTTCCTCATCTAGGCAAGTGAATTCCTTGTTACAATATTCTAAGATGGCATGGTGTTGGTCTAACCAATCCATACCAATCATGCAGTCATAAGAATCTAAAGGAAATATGTTCAAATATGCCCTTTTGCTCAGGCCATTCATGTCCATGAGACATGACTTAACCATCTCATTGACTTTTCTTTTGGCTCCAGTAGCCAGCTACACCAACCAAGATTTTTCATGCTTGCTTCTTGTAAAATGCAAACTTTCCATCATATTAGGATATATATAACTATGACTAGATCCTCAATCAATTAAAATAGTAATGGTTTGCTTGTTGATCATACCTTCCACTTAAATCATATGTGATTGATACTCTTCTTGCTTGTTTTCCAAGGCTACATAAATGCTTGGTATATTTCTTCCCATGTCCCCCACTATTTCATCTTGCTGAACATTGTGAACAAATCTCTAAACATGTGATCACCTTTACAAACCCAACATTGAATAGGTTGTTTCCTTGGCCTTTGAACATCTATCTCAATCGTTCTGGGTTCTCAAAGTTGGTTTCCCCTGATGATTATTTTTGAAGAATGGTGGCTTAATTCCCTTCTTCCTCTGTTCCATCTTGAATTTATTCTTGTCTTCCCAATCTTTTTGGAAAGTAGGCCTTGTTTTTTGTTGATCATATAGGCACTTAGCTCACCTTATGGTCTCCTCTAATTTTTTGGGATCATCATATTGTATTTTTTCACTAATGGATGATGGAAACCCAGTCAAATACATCTGAATCTTGATTGTCTCATCCTTGATGAAAGAGAGATACTTCAACAATTCTAAAAACCTTCTTTCATACTCATCAATGGAATTACTTCCTAGCTTGAGTTCAAAGAACTCTTTCATTTTCTTATCATAGTACCTCTTAGTCAAGATTGTTTTTCAAAATACTTCTTGAATTCCCTCCAAGTAACATTTTTCTCATCAATGTGTTGCACCTGCACCAACTGATCCCACCACATGGATTCCTTACCTTTGAGTTGATATATGGAAATTATTCCCTCTGCACAAGAAGAATAAATATGCAATTTAAAATACTTTCTCATTCCCAACATCCATGTCTCTGCATCCTCATCCTTCTTGTGCTCCCCATCAAACATAAGAGGATTGATTTTGTTCATTTATCCTAATAGCTCATCCACTCTATACCTCTTATGCTTCCTAATAGGGGATGGACTTGAGTTGTTTTGTGCTCTCTTATTGGAATGCCTCGGGGAGTGTTGGTGATGTCTACTATCACTTTTTTTTTTGTGACTTCCTGATTTGCTTGAGCCACTCTCCTTATCCAATTTCTTTTCTATTCTTTCCAGGGTTTGCATCAAATTCATGTTGAATTCTCCTTGTTTCTCCCTAGCCTTCATGAGATTTTTTTTATCTACTCGGTGAGTTTGGACATCTTTCTGCAACTTTTTAATGATTTTTATCATGTTCCCTTCTTTATATATCTCTTCTCCATGCCCATTGGAGTTTGATCCTTCAACTCCCAAATGGACATCCATCCCTATAACTTAATTTTCCAAACTGTAAGAATCTTGTGCCTCCCCCATTTCTCTACACTAGGCAACAATTCGGTTCGGTTCTAACAACTATTAATTCTGCAAAATGTCCAATCAATTGAATTTTTGTTAGGCTAATAGACTTCAAAATTTTCCTGGAATAAACCAATTTGATTCAATAAAAGCAATATCAGATTCCATTTTCAGTGGGTCTTGGTCGGTCAAGAACCCCTTCGAGCTTCTATCTCTAAGCCTTGTTATGTTCTGCAACAAATTTTTGTGCGTTAGCCCCTTTTTCTTTTTCCCTTGGTTCGCATAAGACCATGGATGTGACCCAGTGCTAATGATTTGGGAACTTATCTGAAGACTTGAAACTTTAGGCTTTATAGCTTCAAAGGTTTCCCTTTTTTTTGTGCATCCCAACATCACATAAAAAGTATAGAATGTGCAAAGAACAATGGATCTATGGTCCACAATCCTTGCTCCGATATATGGTGTATAGGAGGTTAGGAACTCCAAGCTTCGACAGTAACCAAAGCGCATCACAACCAATCTCCCAGAGTGCCTCATTGGCGAACTCGCGAAGTGGGGTGGATCAACGGTCCTCGACTTCCTAGCATCCAATGACTGATATTTACTTCAGAATTCTGACTTCGAGAGTTCCAAACTGTCCATGTAATATCCCTAGGTCGAACTGCAACTGTAAATGTAATAACGTACTTAAGTTGGTGAGTTGTTTTATATCTTTTTGGCATGCATCTTCCATGGCGTAGTGCGTGCATGTACTGTGCAGTAAAATGATGGAATGGGGCACATTCCAAGATACCGTGTGCAACAATTTAAGTGCACACAATATTGAGGCTAGGGAGCCTTTGTGTATATGTTGTTTTTTATAGGCTGATAAGCCAGTTAGTATAAGCTAGGATTCTTATGTTTTGAATTAGGCCAGAGAGCCTAGGTGATAAAGGCCAGTGTGCCTATATTTGTATACATCTCATCATTAATATAAAATACATCGTTGTGCACAGATTGACCATGATAAAAGAGTACGGGGGACTAAACTCCACTAGTTAGGGAAAGGGAAGGCCTAAAAGTTAAGGAAAAGGGGATAAGCTAGGGAGCTTAAGCCAAAAAGGAATATTATATTAATATTCCTTAAATCATAAAGTATGGATAATTATTTTATCCTAAGTTCTAAAGTTGGGGACAAGTGGGCCAAAGTAGCTCCCAACATGAAAAGTGTCAAGTTAGGGGGATGAATACATATTGTTGGGACTTAGTTCATTTTACCATCTTTTCCATCATTGTGACCATCATTCCTTCCATCAAGGAATCATCCATTCATCCATACCATGATCTTTCACTCACACAATAATATATCCTCCATACTTCATGTCAATACTTCCTATTGCTATACCTGAACCTGTATCCATAGCCATACTTGTTTGTGTAGCTGGTTAGCTAGGGAGCTAGACTGAAGAAGCGGGTTGCCAGGCCCATGGGATATTGAAGAGGCGATTTGTCAAGCCCATGAGAAATTTCTCTCTAGGTAAGAGAATTGATAGGAATTTATTTCCTGAAGGTGCTAAACTGCAACTACAGTGCTCTGAGACTTCCTGTTCGACCTGTTGTTGAAGCCCTAGAAGGGAAGTGGGGCAGTCAAAGGAATGTTGAGCAGAGAAGGGGCACACTTCCTGGGGAGGGACAGGCATGTGGGGAATGAGAGACTGTAGGTTGTTAGTTTGATTAGGCACCTGTGATGGAGTCTTTCATTTTTTCCATGAGCCATTAGCCTAGTTAGGAACCCTTTACCCGGGTGGAGTTTAGTCCCAGCTCAGGGGTGACTCACTGTTGAGAGTAATGAACAGTGTGGTCTAAGGCTGGGAGGTTCATGGAAGGTCTACACATAGTTGGTGATATTCTTACCAAGATAAGTGTCAACTGTGTGATAAATTTACATGCTGCATTATTATTTCCGTGTTTATTTTTATGGATTTATTTGTGTATGATTTATAACTGTGTTTATAGTTATGGGTATTGCCCGCATATGTTTCATGTATATGTTTATTGTTATTTCATTATGAATCCATGCATTTATAGATGTATTTGTATGTTTACGTTTTCTATATATGTTTCCATAAGACTTATGTGTGTATATATTTTAATTGCATGCAGTTTGAAAAATTGTATGTGGCATAGCTCAGTTGGATACTGGGTATGTTACATTATGTTCCGCAGAGAGAACGAAAGAGTTCTCTGGCGTAGCATGGCCTGGCATGGATGGTTGGGTGTTGTAGGTGAATCCTCCTATGGACAAGAAGATTCTCTCTTCGACTCTAGACTCCTAAGTCCAAGACATAAAAGTGCTTAACATGGACACTGAAATCCTTTTAGATCTAATCAAGCTAACATATGAAAGAGGAGAAGAAAGACATGTACCTTATTAATGGCATTTGTCTTTGCAAAGTCCAGGCTGAGCTTCGATCCTGAGCTCCCTGATAGGTCCTGTAGAACAAACAAAGATACAATGGAATTCCTACACTACTAAGATTAGCTCAAATATAGATCCATCTACTGCAAACAAACTCATATGGAACGAGCATAAGTTTGAAAGAAATAGGCCAAGCATTGATATATTGATAAGAACAAATAAAAGTACTTACAATATTCCTTTGGATGAAGGTGCAGTAGCTTCTTCTAGTTCTCCTTATCTAACCCCTTTGCTCAAGTAATCTACACTGAGTGCTTTAATGACATCTCACTCATGAGATCATAAGTTCCCTATCTCCAATATTTTATGTCAATACCACTTATAGGATCATAAGTTTGTTATCAATCTCTAGTCTCTACTGTACCTTTCACCATGAGAAGGCCTCCTTATATAACCTTGGAGAGGCCCAACCACTTGAGATATATTTGGTACAAGTTGAGGATTCCTCTCCTTCAGTTGATGTTCTTCCCTAAGATCATGCCTTGACCCAATATTCAAACCCAACTACCTTCAGATATTGAGGGGATTGTCCCCTGATTTCCTCCAACAAACCAAAAATTCACTCAGAAAGGGTAGCGCTCCCCCAAAAGGGTGCAAAGGGTGCTCAAACACTCCCCCAAAGAAGCCCAGGGAGTGCTAGCACTCCCTGACATTGGGTAGGGGAGCACTCCTCTCCAAAATCCATTTTTGAGTGGTTCTTTCAGTGGAAAAAGGTTTGTACTCCCTGCCAAGTGATTTCTCTTCTTCAAAACTAGTCGTTGGGGTGTCTTAAGTGTCTTTGTGATGTCATTAGAGGCACGACATAGGAAAGATGGCAGTATGATGTTTGTGACACTTGCAACACTTGTGGTCAAGATGTGACACTTGTAGACAATATGCGACACTTATAACACTTGTAATGATGACACTATTGAAGTGAGTAATTTTGATGTGTAACAGATTACCCCCCAAAGTATGAAGTTAGAAGACGATGATGAATGAAGTGCTTTGTAGACTTTTTTGAGCAAGGGTATGGATGCAGAGAGGCTGGAAAAAGCTGCACACAACCACCAAACAAATATTACGACATGTTTCAAACCCAAGGCAGGCATACCTATGCTTGAGTGATAAAGACTTTTTAGGTATGGCTGCCATAAAATACGCTGCGGATCTATAATTATGTTGACAAAAGGTATAGCCACTGAAGATACAATGTGGATCTATACTCCTATGACCTGAACTGATAGTAGCCACGAAGAATACACAGTGGATCTACGATATGAAAAGACATAGCCACGACCAATACAAAGTGTATCTATGTAATAGTATATGTGTCATAGTTCAAGAGAACTCCTTCGCAACCTGGGCAAAGTATACATAAGAGGGATGACTCAACCTAGGGTCTTCTTACCGATCTCGATGTAGTACGATTCTAACCATGTGAATAGATGTCCTAATGTTGAACATGGCAGAAACCACTCGATTACCGGTCAATGATGTAAACCGTTAACAAGCATGAGGGAAATCACCATTGATGTTAATGATTCCCAAGGTACTCTAGTAAATTCCACCAAATGTGAATGGATGAGATGAAGTTGAATCATCCGTGGAACCATCCGATCAGAGGTCAATGATGTAAACCCACTATCGGACACGAGGAGGCCTGCCATTGAGGCATGCAGGTCCCAAGGTACTAACTGGTTTCTAAGTCTAGTTCCTAGATAATGTGTCGAAGTTGACAGGAATAGACTCGTCGAAGGAGGGACTTATGTATCCCCCATCAACGACATGAAACGGTCACAGAGATGTAATTGGTAGATCAAATGAACATGGACTGACATGGGTATTGAAACAAGATATTTGTGATGGCTGACTCCCGAGGCAAATACTTCCCTTGAACACTGAGGCACATCAGCAGAAACGTGACATGGACCAAAACTTGATAATGCAGTGGATGTTGTGACTTTCTTCAGGTGACCCAAATGATTAAAAGAAACTCAGAGGATTGGCTCAGTGCCTAGGTTCAACGGATTAAAATGTGTGCAAAGACAAGGTTTCATGTTCAAGGGTGACTGTAAGAGTTACCGGTAGTGTTCTCAAAAAATACTTGGCTTGCTTCTTTCAATTTTTCCCCCATACAGATAGACGAGTACCTCTTTTTAATTTAATGAGCTCGAGGAGGGTAACACATGCTCTATATGAATCACCTTCAGTAAGTCCCTCTTCCTTTGTTTAGTGAACTGGAAGAAGTAAGGGTTCGGTCCCATATGGGCCCTTCAATGTATGATTTTTTAACGAGTCTAGAGAAGGTAAACTCGATGATTTTTCATATTTAGAGAGTTTGAAAAGAACTTAAAGACGACTCCAATGTTGTCCTTTTTCGTAATGTTAGTCTCGCAAGGCCGAAAAAGAGATAAATTATCACTCGAAAGATGCCCTTTCAAACCTTTTAACGAGTGGGAAAGGACGCAAGATCACTCGACAATCTTTTCATGTTTAGAGAGTCTGAAAATAGGTTAAAGACGACTCCAAGGGGTTCCTTTTTTGTATATCCATGCGAGTCTGAAAAAGTGATAAAATTCTACTCGGTTACATTCTCATGTTTGTTCGAGCACGAGAAAGAACAAAGACTAAGCTCGGTATTCCCCCATCTTGAAAGCTAGTGGCTTAACTCCATAATGATCAGCAAAGGATGGAGACATGCCCTCCAAGCTTCAATTCATTCACCGACTGTGAGTTTGTCACCAATTTCTCTACTAGACGGAGAAAAAGGATAAGAGTGAATGAAAAGAAGGTTCAAGAGAGGTGATTGTTTCATTTTTTAACGAGCTTGATACAGAAAAAGAACTATGCTCAAGGCTTGTGTTTCATTTTTTAACGAGTTTGCCACAGAGAAGAGAAATTATGTTTGTGACCTCTGTTTCATTTTTTAACGAGCTTGCCATAGAGAGAAAAACTATGCTCGTGGACTCTTCTTGATCATGGCTTCCAAGGGAATAATGCTCTGGATGGACACCATGTCAAGGGACAAAACTCGGTCATGGCTTCCAAGAGATCTTCACTGGATGGAAGAAAATCACTCTGGAAGGAACACATGTCGAGGGTCGCGACAGGGTTAAGGAGATCAGGCTTCAATATCCCTACCGAAGAGATCACCATGTCAACTACTAGATCAAAATCATCAGAAGTTGAAGGCATGGGAGACGATGGAAAATTAACAACAGGAGGGAAGATAGAGTGTATATCTCCTCGAATTTATTCATGAGGGGGAAGAAAAGAGGATCGATGATGGTTAGCATCCCAAGGTATCTTTTCAATGTTCAACATTTTCGTAATAGATTCATCAGAGGGAAAAATTGGGGAAATGTAGTTGATTGTAGACGACAAGGAACTTAACCGTGATGGCATTGAATAATTATCGGGTGCCAATAGAAATTGGTCATCCGAAGAGCGAGAAACAGATTGGACAACAATGTATGATGTTTCAGCTGGACTAAGTGGCATAGTGTCACCTAGTACATCGAATTCCAAGGGACTAGTTACAATCCAAGGGTTAGCTGATTCCAAAGATTGATAATCTGTGGTCGAAATCATATCGATGGTGGCAATATGATGTGTAGTCGGTGGAAGTGGTGTAGGGAAGGTACCCATAAGGCTAGAATCTTTCAGCAAGCCAATAGAAACACTTTCATATGTGATATTGTGGTCTCCCAAGAAAGGAATATTGCTGGTAGTGGGAGCACGAGCATCGGTTGTGCAGAAATATAATTGATCAACAGTGACAATTTTTCCCTGATGAGGAAATTGTACACATCGAAAGACTGACGAGGCAACGACTGTCATAGCATAAAACCAACTTCTTCCAAGTAATAATTTGTAATCGAGGGGAGCATCGACCACCTCGACATCAACAGTGATAGGTTTGCCACCCAATTGGATGGGCAGGGACTGTAAAAGTCCATGGGGATGAAAACCTTGCCCATCGAATGTGCGTAACATCGTTGGGGATTTTTTAAGTGCGGGTGATTTTAAACTTTTCCAACATGCTAAATACATGACACATGTTGAGGCTCCCTCATCCAGAATAATTCAGTGGATTTGTTGATTTTGAACAACAACATCAACTTGGAAAGCAAGTTGGTGGGAGAGTAGAGACGTATAATTGTCTAGTTTAAACATGATATGGTTGGACGACTCGGGATCAACAACACCAATAGTGGCCAAGAGAATTCTACGTTGACTGGGGAAGTGTTGTAGAACTTCTAATGCAGACATAGCACATGGTGCTTGAGACAAATCTTCAACAATGTTGTAGTTCTGGGCGGCATGTGAACTAGGATTAAAGGTATATTTGCAGATAGTGCTCTTAGGAGGGCGTAAGATAGATTTGAACGTAGGTTTCTCAATCTGAAGTGGTCCAGATGAAGGATTAACTGATGGAGGACTAACGAAGGATGGTGATGGATCTGGTAAAGTACCGGTACCGTTAGTGACTTTTCCTTTGTCAGGGTTACCTGGTGTGTCGTATATCTTAGAGAGAGTGGTCAAATTAATCCCATTAAACATATAAATATGTGCACTTGTCGAGGCTTCATCATGAGGATGGCTAGAATCGCCCCAAGGAGAGGGGGTTTGAGCAACCATGGATTGTTGTTGTGGAAAAGGTTGAGTAAGCACAGCGGGTTTTGAATTTCCATAGAAACATTTGGCCACTTCATCGCAATGTGGACAGTCTCAAGTGTAGTGATCGTCACCACAAATGATACACGGGAATTTCAGTTTTCGTTGTGGTTTCTTTTCGGTAGCAGGTGTTTGACATTGATTTTTTGGTTGTTCATTGTTATTAGTATTTTTTGATTTATTTTTTTCCTTCTTCTTACCTCCAGATTGTTGTGAAAGGGCAGATTGAACTGCATTCACCTCAAAAATCTGATTTTGAGGGGAGGTAGAGGAGAGTGTGGTCGACTGGGAAGTAGATTGAGTTTGGATGGAACTGATAAAACTGTCCGCATGAGATGATGAGGACGGCTTGGATGGATTGACACTAGCTCGAGCAATATTCAGAAGAAAATCATAAAAAGTAACAGATTGTGAATAAACCAAATCTAAGTATTGATCCCGAGCAATGGTTTCTTCCTCGGTGACTATGCCACCCATAGTGACATCACGAGCGATCAGGAGTAAAAGTGATCTAGTAAACCACTCCACCAATAATATGTTAGGAATGATTACTTTGATCATCCGTCATCATCATCTCCACTCATGAATATGGTCAAAGATATGCACGGAGTCAGTTTGACGAAGGGAGGTCAAGAGTTCAGTACCCATCTCTTAGCGAATAGGTAGTTGAAAGTGTGTGAAGTTGAAATCATGAAAATAAGCATGTGGTAGTTCAATATACCACTTTGTTGCAGAGCCCGTAAGTGTTCGCTGGAAAAGACACAAACGTATAGAATCATCCATGAGGGAGTTTGATGAACACCACAAATGGAAATTCATCACATGGTTATTTGGATCTTCTCCAGATTTTTCGTCAAATTTTGGAATATCAGAAGGAAGTTTAGCTGGAATAACTGGCCAAACCGGTGAATGAAAAATAGGATCATTGGTTAACCGAGATAAGTCTAGGAGATCCAGATTCACAAGGAAAGGTAACTGTCGGTTAATTTTCACATGATACTGGTGTGGCATAGGAACACCAGTAGGACCATAAACTGGGTTAGGTGGATAATTGTAACCAGTAGGTCCTCCTACATATGGTTGTTGTTGGCCAGGATAAGCACAATTCGATGATGGCTAAGAAACAATTGCATAACCTGGTGGGTTCTGAGCATTATAAGCTGGGTGATTTGCTTGCCCAAAAGGAGGATAACCATGTTTCCCTTGAGGATGGTAAGAAGTGGATCCCAGAGGTGGATACACATTAGGGGGAGGATAAACATTAGACCCTTGGGGAGGATAAGGTTATTGTCCTTGAGGACTCCAAGTGGTGTTTGGGATGCCCAGATAAGGTTGTCCATAAGACGGTATGGAAGGAACATGATTTAATACTCCTCCTTATGGGTTATGATATGAGTTCCCCTCAACGTGGGGTTGGGTAAATGTGCCTCCCGAAGATACTCCCCAGGATTGTGAAGGGTTTCCAGCAAACAAAGGTTTCCCCCCTGCCAGGGGTGGATTAACGACTGGGGTATGACTGGCAAAGGGAGGTTTCCCTCTAAAAGGAACATGAAAAGGGGGTTGTCCCCCAGGAGGGGTAGGCCCACCATAGAATGGTGGTCCTCTAGGAGGGATAGGTCCGCTAGATGGTGGTTTCCCTCCAGTCGATTGTATTTGGCTGGAAAGGGTCTGCATTCTCTGGTGCAAAGATGTCCCAGAAGGATTGTGCGAAACATGTGGAGATGTAGAGTGAAAGTTTGTAAAAATGGGGGTAGGGATCTAAGTGCCTTGGGAATGAGTAGAGGTGATGATTCCAGCATTAGGATGGACTTGTCCTGACGTAACAGTAGGGTTAATGACCTGATCGATGGGGTGATTTATAGTTTGACCGGATGGTCCCGTTTCACCAGGAGGGTCATGAGGATGAAAGGGTTGTTGAATAGATTCAAAATGATCATAAAGATTACATCTTGATGAAGTCCTCCATACAGAATGAGTAGGTGTGGGATTTGTATATACTATAGTGGTAGGACGAATAGGAGTCCTATACTCATCACCAAAGGTTGGTTCTATGGATCCCATATATGTTTCAGTAAAATATCTCTCTGGTAACTATGGGACCTCTTCGTCTATGACGTTCCCAAGGGAGTCTAAACGAAGAAAAAGTGGTTCAAGAGGGGTTACTAACACAGATGTAGTGTGAGGAGTGGGATTCTCAACCTTAACCAAAGCACCTTCTTGATTGTCTAACAGAGGAGTAACACCACTCCCAGTGTCAGATTGATTTTCTACCTCTCCACGGTAGTTGTCTTCCGGAGGGTTAGGAGGTAAGGGTTGGTAGCCTTCCGGAGGCAACCCTTTCATCCTACGCGATCGACGAAGACCTTTGTCATCTACAGGCTCAATTTTGGAGAATAACAGTACACACTGAAAATCTAGGGCCAAATAACGAAAAGAAACAACATACGCTAATAAAATCTAGGAATCAAAACCAAGAAAACAAAACTTCTCTCGATGATCGTACTAGTTGGTGAAGAAATCCAACATTGCATGATCTAGTCAAGAAGGGGTTAGGATATGGTGGAACAGTTACAATGGAAACCTGCTTAACGGACTTTCACCTTAGTGCAAGCTTCCATGCATTAATTGTGGATTTACCCTCCAAGGATGTCAAGTGAGTTTGACCAATGTATGTTCCAGGTACAATGAGACTTCCCTTCACCGTCACCTCATGTAAGTACCTAAAGATTATGGCAACTAAGGACACCAACTCGTAGTCATCCCCTGGGAGGGTACAGTTGACAGTCTGATCTGAATGTATGGGCAGGATAACAAATCCAAAATCAAATCAAGAGGCTCCCACACATAATCGTGGGTATACCCTCAAGTGACCCCCAATATACGATCCGAACACTACAAACAGTTGAACCACAAAGGGATAATCTTTGTAATTATCCCGAATGTGACCTCGTGCGTAACCCCTGTGTGAGAGGAGGGTCCTAGAAAGCCTATACAAAAATTGTATTTGACTCTCCCTATCTCAGGATGCTAATGTTTGTTTTGAAAACTTTGGAGAGTTGTACTCACAGCCTAATCCAAAGTGCTAATCCTAGTCTAATGTTGGTGAAAGATCCTAAAAACAAAATGTTCTAGATAATTTTTAATTAGCGTTCATTTTGCAGCTATTCTTTACTCAAAGGGTGTATGACAATGAAACTGATGGTGTTATGACTCAATTCCCAAAAAATACATAAAAGATGATAAGAAATCATTTCTTTCGATGAATGCCTATTTAAGGGAAGGAGAAAAGTTGTTTTCACTATCAAACACTAAAAATGCAATGTCCTCATACAGTTGTTTCTCAATCAAATCCAATGAAATGCTAAAAATTTCAGAAATACCTTCTAATATCCAAACCAATCACTAAAATATGTCCTTTTGATTATATGTGGATGATAATCAGATGTAAAACTTCTAATGTCAATTAGTCTTCAGGATTAAACAGTCAGAAGCATTCTCACACAAACAAAAAAATACACTCTCGTTGTGAATAAACAAGAAAGACAAAGATAACCAAATTGCAAAAAAGAACCAAAAAACCTCAAACAAAAGAGAAATGATGGAAGACTGACCTCAAAGATCAAATTAAAAGTTCACAGGCCTTTGGATTTCCTCACAAAAGCTTCCACTCAGTCGGATAAACGAGAAGAAAACAACAAGTTAACTATAGGTCAACAAATACAAAGAGTGACTTCAAGGCAAGGAAATAAAATGTCAAATTCCCAAACAAGAAGAGATCAATCCTTAGAAAATAGGGTGTTGAAAGCCAATACCAAGATGGACTGAGAGTATGATACCCTGAGCAAATGCAAAAAGAAAAACCTAAACTCAGAAACTAAAAACCTAGAGGATTTTTCACAAAAAAGTGGGTAGCTCTCTAGTGTAAGGGGAACCAGAGTGTTCCAATGCTCTATGTAAGACCACCATGGAGTGTTGGTGCTATGATAACAAGGGAAGGGGAGCGCTCTGCTTCAAAAACTCAGAAAAATGCCCAGAAACGCAAAAAATCAAGCAAATTCAGTCAATCAGGGTGATCATGATGAAATAAAGAGGCAATCAAACAAATATAAGAATAAAAAATAAAATATGGAGAAGGTCAAAACAATGGGCAAAGGGCCAAATCAAGATCTGGGAATGGAAACAAAAATCAGAGTTCCTCCCGAGTGGAGTCGCCAATTTCTGTTGTAGGTGAATCCTCTTGTAGACAAGCGGATTCCCTCTTGGACTCTAGACTCGTAAGGCCAAGACAAAAAAGTGCTTACCATGGAAACTGACATCCTTTTAGATCTAATCAAGATAACATATGAAAGAGGAGAAGAAAGACATGTACCTTATTAACGAAGCCTGTCCTTGCAAAGTCCAGGCTAAGCTTCGATCGTGAGCTCTCTGATAGGTCCTGTAGAACAAACAAAGATACAATGGACTTCCTACTCTACTGAGATTGGCTCAAATATAGATCCATCTACTGCATACAAACTCATATGGAACAAGCATAAGTTTGAAAGAAACAGGCCAAGCATTGATATATTGATAAGAACAAGTAAAAGTACTTACAATCCTTTGGATGAAGGTGCAACAGCTTCTTACAGTTCTCCTTGTCCAACCCCTTTTCTCAAGTAATATACACTAATTGATTTGATTACATCTCACTCATGAGATCATAAGTTCCCTATATCCAATATTTTCTGTCAATACCACTTACAAGATCATAAGTTTGGTATCAATCTCTAGTCTCTACTATACTTTTCACCATGAGAAGGCCTCCTTATATAACCTTTGAGAGGCCCAACCACTTGAGATATATTTGGGATAAGTTGAGGATTCCTCTCCTTCAGTTGAGGATCTTCCCTAAGATCATGCCTTGACCCAATATTCGAACCCAACTACCTTCAGATATTGAGGGGATTGTCCCCTGATTTCCTCCAACAAACCAAAAAATTTCGCAAAAAGGGTAGTGCTCCCCCAAAAGGGTGCACATGGCACTCAAACACTCCCCCAAAAGGGTGCACATGGCACTCAAACACTCCCCCAAAGAGGCCCAGGGAGTGCTAGCACTCCCTAACAGTGGGTAGGGGAGCGCTCCTCTCCAAAATCCATTTTTGAGTGGTTCTTTTAGTGACAAAAGGTTTGTACACCCTGCCAAGTGATTTATCTTCTTCAAAACTAGTCTTTGGGGTGTCTTAAGTGTCTTTGTGATGTCGTTAGAGGCACTACATAGGCAAGATGGCAGTATGATGTTTGTGACACTTGAAACACTTGTGGTCAAGATGCGACACTTGCAAACAAGATGTGAAACTTATAACACTTGTAATGATGACACTTGCGACACTATTGAAGTGAGTAATTTTGATGTGTAACATCGGGGACGTTAAAAAATGGTTTCAAAGCTAAGTAAAGCGTCTGAGTAGTGGAATTTCTTGGCTTGTTGGTGGTCGGGGATGTTACAGTCCATACTCTCAATCCTTCCGGAGTGCCAAGTATCTGGACTACCATATTTTCTGCCACGTATCCTTTGTGATTGATGGTGAAGGTATACTTCGACCTTCGGCCTCTGAGAGTTCTCAACCCACGTGACTCCTATTTTCTTCGAAGTGGTTGTCCTCTGCAGGTCCTTAACTCATTAACTTGTGGCATACATCCCATATTTCTGCGTCATTCTTGGTGATGTTAGCAGGGCAACCTCACTTTGGTACTTTGGAATATTTTACCTTAGCATTCCTCAAATCTCCCGAACTCCAAATTTCCGATCTACTTTACCTTCCAGGGCCCACATAGTACAACTATCATCAGAAAAGAGTGTGACACATGGCCCCGCATGTCATATTGATTTTGGTACAACAAGGTCGTCAAAATTACCATTTTGACTGACATGTGGCAGGACTGAGGGAGTCCACGTCACCCTGGGTGATGTCATCATGCCACGTCACTTTGGGACTTTAGGCTTGTAACACCCCAGGTTTTCAACCCCCATTTTAAATAATGTATTTTTACAATGCTGAGAGGTCGGAGTGCCCAAAAAAATTATTAAAAGGCTAGTGTGCCCAAGACATGTAATGTTTTTATCGTTATTAATAATAAATACAAAGTTGGTTGCTAGATGGACAAGGACTAGAGTTATAGAGGGATATGATTCCACAAGAGAGGGGGCTTGAGGGGATACGTGTTTATTCCTATTCTAATTACCCTTTTGTCTAAGGGAGGGGAACAATTACGTGAGCTTCTTGGGGAAGACCAGGAGGTTCTTGATTCTCCCTGAAATTACTTAAACCCACCTCTGGTCTGATGGGGGGGTTGGTCGTTGGCTTATTTTCTCCTTCATTTTTTCATTCGCACCATTCTATCCCTCATGCACTTTCATGCACACACCTCCATGCACCCACTTACCCATTCATTGATCCATCCATCATCCACATCTTGGCTTGGGAAAGGGAACCAAAGTGTCGAAGAATTAGCCACAGGATAGTTGGTTGTAGTGGTCGTTGGAGTGATCCAGCCGTGACTTGAGGCCCACATGTCTGAGATGTGTTGGCCTGTGTCCAGCGTTGCTCACAGTTGCGAGTCCTGAGAGTTCCATCATCGATATTCTAGACTAATTGTGTTGGAGCCTGAATTAAGGAGAAGGACTTCCTGAGGAACTACGTGGCAGAAAAGGGTGGAGGTTCGTTCTCTCGAGTGGTGCAAGATGGGTAGAAGAGAGATGGGTACTTTGATTGTTGTGAGAGATGGGAAGCATGTGAGAGATTGGGTGTTGACTAGTTTGGGAAGCCATGTAACACTCTGGAACCGTCCTTGTGGATTCATAGCCCTGGCTTGGGGGTGACGTTGATGTTTAGATTTGGAACAATAGTGTCTACGGTTGGGTGGAACGTCCTTGGTCTGCATCCAGTTGGTGTCATCTTTCATAAATATAAGTGCTCTTTGTTATGGTATCATTTACATGTATATAAATGTATTTTCGTTGTGTATATTTAATTATCATTTAACTGAATCTTTAGACTATGCATGCTTGCTGGATTTTGTTGTGCGTGTCATTAAAGTATTTTCTTTTATGCATCCTTAAATTTTTAAAGGTATCTGTAAGTGAAATAAGTCCAAGTGCGGGCTTGAAGGTAGCATGCCTTGGCCTGTGGGTGGCTTGGTATGTTACAGTTTGGTATCAAATCTTCTGGTTGAGACATCGGGCCAATATGGGCTAGGTTTGTTGGTCAGAGTCTCGAGGTCGAGATCGAATCCTGACTGTGGAGTTGAAAAGATCGGGAGGAATGGCATTGCAGAATCTACGTGGGATATAGAACATCAGAGAACTGTGTAAGGGGTTCAAAGGATCGTGACCGTCCCCTTCAAATTTGGGAGCAATATCCACTATAGGATCATGAGAGATCTAGGATCATTGGATAGGAGGACAGGCAAACAGGGGTCATCCGATGAAAATAAATCAAGGGTTAAGGTCACAACCATCGGATCCCATGGGAGAGTGATATAAATAGACATGAGGCATTGCGGGGAATTGAGTTTCACAGGAGATAATTTCCCAAGGCGGTCCCGCAATCCAAACCACGGTTTTTCCAAGGGGTTACATGTCAGCATCATAAGAATTACGGGGCGAAAAGAGGGTTACTCCAAACCGTCGATACATGCCCCCACAAATTGAAAGGCATGCAATGATGTGACAGGTTAGGGCTCGAACATCAAAACTCTGAATAGTTGAAGTAGCTAGGAACCGTCGATCCATAGAAAGACATGCGTCAATCGATCATGTGCTCTAGGTGAAATCACTACAGGAAATAGCGAGTCGGGAGAAGTTGAGAGTTGAAACTCCTGAAGCTCAAAGTGTCGGAGACCTAAAGTAAACTTTGAATGTCAGATCATTCGAAGTAGATCCTGACCATCGATCACTAAGAGGTTACGTGTCAACAGATTAGTAAATCTGGAGGGATCTGTTCGAGAGGTTTTAAGTTGGGATTTGAGACCCCCAAAGCCCGAAGAGCCGAAGTGATGGGGCATGATGATGTCACCAGGAGGTGATGTGGACCTTAGAATTTCCTAAGTGACGTGGCTTGTGGATGTCACTTGGGATGATGTGGACACATGGAATGTGTGCCACGTGTCATTAAGTTTTGAGCATTTGGAGTATTGAAAATCCAGTTAGAACATGACATGTGTCACCCGTCTGATTGGGCCACGTGTCCGCTTTCAGTATTTCACCAAGTGGCGACAGATCGTGCAGTTCGTAGATTGGGCACTCCAGTGGGGAAATATGTGACAAGTTGTGTTGGGTCAAAAGCTCTAGAAGAGCACATATCGACCATTGATTCTAGAAGATACACGTCAAAGGATCATCAACTTCAAGTGAAATAACTCTGGGGGAAAGTGCAGGAGGAAGGTTTGAAACTTCTGAATCCCAAAGAGCCAAAGCGATTCACAGTCGTTGATCTGTGGGAGGAAACCCATTGGAAGATCATGAACTTTGGGTAAAAGCGTTTCGGGAGGAGATAAGTGAGGAAAGTTGAGACTCCCGAAGCGTGGAGTCCCGAAGTGGATCTTGATTGTTGATCGTGAAATAGGATGAGGACTGTTGATCCGGTCGTGGATGAAAGTTCTGAAGTCCCAAAGATTTGGACAAACAATTTTTCAGCTAAGCACATGGTCATGACCATGGTCATATGCAGATTGAGAGTTGAAGGAAGGAGGGTTAAGGGCCGAATTGGTTGTCTTAAAAAAAGAAAGATGCTAAGGAAGGATTTAGCCATGGTCACTTGGGAAGGTGGTTTGAAGGAAGCGCCTACTTAGGATGAGTTCTGTGTCAACCAAGGATAACCAGACACTATTATTTTCAGAGAATGGGGATATGATCTCCATGAATGAAAAAAATAAGAAAGAGACCTATAGCATGGTTTGGAAATTTTGTTTATCATATGCATAATTCTAACAAAATGGTCGCTTGCACATTTTGCAGAATTAAGAGGATTAATCACAGCAGCTCAGGATGCGTATTGAGGAAGTGGAAGAAGGCGAGGGAGCCTCCATTCATGATAAGGAGGCTGAAGGCCAGAATACCAGAGTTGGTAATGCAGAGACAGAGTCTAATGGATGCAAGGGAAAAGGAGAGTAGGAAATGCTACTAGAAATGGTAAGAAGCCTGAATATGGAAGTACAGAGCTACAAAGTAGACAACAAGAACTGATGAGAGAGAAAAGTCAAATAAATGTTCAAGTGTTTCAAAGCTTAAATCAGTTGCAGAGACAAACAAAGAAGGGATCAAACTCAAGATAAGAGGAAGAAGGAAGTTGCCATGAAAGAAGGAATGATCGTGGAAGATCTGGTTATTCCAGAAGTGATAGTAGAGCTCATGGACACCACTCACCTCCTTACTCAAAAAGAACATTTTATGCATCAGAAGATCCCGTAAGCAGTCCATAGGTGTCTCCTGTCAGACACCAAAGAAGGAAACAAGAGATAGATAGTTTGCAAGGAGAGTTGAGGAAGCTCAAGACACCTTCCTTCGATGGTGAAAGAGAAAGGGAAGAAGATGTCGAAGCATGGTTTCTTGGGCTTAGGAGATATTTTCAGTTGCATAACTATTCATGAAACTTGGAAGCCAGGATTTCCACCTACCATTTACATGGGAAAGCTGCAATGTGTTGGGACCAACTGAATAAAGTGGAACATGTTAATGAAAGTAGGATCACTTGGAAGCAGTTCAAGAAGTACTTACATAAGGAGTACCTCTCAGAGAATTTATATGACAAGAAAATGCAGGAGTTCTTTGAACTCATGTTGGGAAGCATGACTATGGTAGAGTACAAGAAGAATTTCTTGAGATTGTTAAAGTATATCAGGTTCATTGGTGATGAGAAAGTGAAAATACAGAGATTTCTAAGTGGATTGCCAGCCTTTTATAAGGAAAAGATCAAGTATTATGAGCCCAAGACCTTGACTGAAGATATCAGGAAGCCTAAATACATGTATGAGAAAGGCCAGGGAAGAGAATCCCTGCAAAAATCTTGGAAGGAAAAGAAAAATGTGAAAACTGATCAGAGGAGGAAAGGATTCAAACCTCCCTTCAATAGGAATGAGCCTAATAGAAATCATCAAGATTAGTATGCTAAGGGGGATTTCAAGAAAGAAGATTCCTTGGGAAAAAGGTGAAGACTACCAATCCAATGTTGGGGATGCAGGGAAGCTCACCTCTACAAGGATTGCCCACATAGAAAGGATAGACTAAAGACTGTGCACAACATTCAAGAGGCTACAATAGTCAAAGATATGGGAATAATATATGGATATTTAGATGATCTAAAAGCAAAGTACCAATCCAATATGATCGAGGTGGAAGGTAAGATCATAAATCAACCTGTTTCTATTTTGATTGATTCAGGAGAAATTCATTGCTACATTGATCCTAAGATAGTGGATAGATTGCATTTGGAGAAAAGTAAACTTGAAAAATCAAGTTTGGTTCAGTTAGCCACTGGAACCAAAAGAAGAATCCATGATATGGTTAGAAGTTGTTCCATAAGTCTTAATGGCATGAATACTAGTATTGATCTAAATATCATACCATTGGGGTCTTATGATATTCTGATTGGAATGGATTGGTTGGAAAAGCATCATGTTGTCCTAGATTGTCATAACAAGACATTTACATGTCTTGATGGAAATGGAAAACAGAGCACTGTGAAAGGAATTCCAAGACCCATCTCTATAAGGAATATTTCAGCCTTACTGTTAAAAATATGCGTTAGGAAAGGATGTCAATTGTATGTAGCTCATGTGGAAGAGCCAGATAATACAAGAGGACCAAGCCTTGAAGATTTCTCGGTACTACAGGAATTTGAAGATGTATTCCAAGAAATACCCAGATTTCCACCAAGAAGGGAGATAGATTTCTCAATTGATTTAGTGCCAGGAGCTGCCCCGGTGTCAAAAACACCTTACAGAATGAGCACACCAGAGTTAAAAGAATTACAAATGTAGTTTGAGGAATTTTTGAAGAAAGGGTACATACGTCCAAGTGTTTCACCTTGGGGAGCACCGGTACGTTTTGTCAAAAAGAAGGATGGAACCTTGAGGCTGTGTATTGACTTTCGACAGCTGAACAAGTACACTATAAAGAACAAGTATCCTCTACTCCGAAATGATGAAGTCTTTGATTAGCTAAGAGGAGCAAAGATATTCTCAAAGATTGACCTGAGGGAAGGATACCATCAGGTAAGAATCAAGGAAGAAGACATTCATAAGACAGCCTTTAGGACTAGGTATGGGAATTATGAATTTGTAGTGGTTCCTTTTGGACTGACCAATGCACCAGTTGTCTTCATGCGCTTAATGAATGGCATATTCAGGAATTATTTAGATAGTTTTGTCATAGTATTCCTGGATGACATACTTATCTATTCTAATTCTGAAGAGGAGCATGAACATCACTTAAGACTGGTGTTGCAAGTACAGAGACAACATCAGTTGTATGCCAAGTTGATTAAGTGTTGTTTTTATCAAAAGAAGATCCATTACTTGGGACACATTATTTCAAAACAGGTCATAGCAGTAGATCCATAGAAGATCGAAGCCATTAGAGAATGGCCAACACCCATAAATGTGTCAGACGTCATATCTTTTATGGGATTAGATGGCTACTACAGAAGGTTCATAGTAGGGTTCTCTACGATTGTTCATCCCGTCACTTTTTTGCAAAAGAAGGGAACTAAATTTGAATGGACACTCAAGTGTGAAAATAATTTTAATCTATTGAAGGAATTACTTACTAGTGCACCTTTGTTAAAGATTGTTGACCGAAATGAAAGTTTTGTGGTATGTATAGATACATGTAAAGAAGGACTTGGGGGAGTCCTCACGCAAAATGGACATGTCATTGGATATGAGTCCAGAAAGCTTAAGGAACATGAGAGGAACTATGCCATGCATGACTTGGAACTTGTTGCCATCATTCATGCCTTGAGGATGTGGAGGAATTATCTCATGGGGAAGAAATCCGAATTAAGGACAGAACACATTGGCCTGAACCATCTTTTTCAACAGCCGACCTTGAATGCCAGGCAAACAAGATGGATGGAATTTTTAAGTGAATATGACTTCAATATCAAGCATATCAATGGAAAGGAGAATAAAGTTGTCGATGCACTAAGTAGAAGAGTGCATATCATGCATGCTACTGCTATCAGTATGCATCAGTCAGACTTGAAGAGAAGAATTTTAGATGGTCTTGTTACAGACCAACATTACCTACATGTAAAGGAAAACTTACAGCAAGGATATGTACAATAGAAAATAAAGGACTATGAGATAAAGGAAGACAAATTACTCATGCATAAAAATAGAATCTATGTTCCTAGTTCTGGAGAACTGGGGAATTTGGTACTGAAGGAAATGCATGATGTTCCTTATACTGGACATCTTGGTTACCAGAAAACAATTACAGTAGTAAGAAGCCAATTCTTTTGGTCGGGAATGAAGAAGGATGTTGTTGATTACATCGCTCGATGTATGGAATGTCAAAAGGTAAAGGCTGAGCATAGGCACCCAGTGGGTTTGTTGCATCCATTGCCAATTCTAGAGAAGAAATGGGAAGTAATCACCATGGATTTCATCACAGGATTACCCAGGATGAATAAGCAACATGATTCAATCATGGTGGTGGTTGACAAATTAACAAAGGCTACTCATTTTGTGCCTATGAAGACAACGCATACAGTGGCTAATATTACAAAAAAGTTCATGAAGGAAATTGCTAGGTTGCATGGGATACCTAGGACAATTGTCTTGGACAGAGATACAAAGTTTACCTCCAATTTCTGGAGGGGATTGTTTAAAGGATTTGGAAAAAATCTAAACTTTATCACAACATATCATCCCCTGACATATGGGTAAACAGAGAGATTCAATCGAATAATTGAAGACATGCTGAGAATGTATGTGATGGATAAGCCATCTAAGTGGGAAGATTACTTACACTTGGTTGAGTTTGCATATAATAATGGGTATCAAGCTTCATTGAGAATGAGCCCATTTGAAGCCTTGTATGGTAGGAAATACGATACTCCAGTAAGTTGGGACAACCCAACAGATAGAGTGGTACTTGGGTCGGAGTTTCTCAAGGACATGGAAGACCAGGTGGTCAAGATCAAGCAGAATTTAAAGGCATCTCAGGATAGAAAGAAAGTTTATGCAGATAAGAACAGGACAGCTAGAGAGTTTAAAGTAGGGAAGAATGTACTTTTTAAATCGAAGCCCAAGAAAAGTTCTTTGAAATTGGGTAGTTGTACAAAGTTGGTAGCCAGATTTTGTGGTCCGTTTGAAATATTGGACAGAATAGGGCCAGTTGCATACATCCTTGCATTGTCTTCTTCCATGAATGTGCATAATGTATTTCATGTCTCTTTACTAAAGAAATATGTACATGATCCTAGCCATGTTATTGATTGGCATTTGATTCAAGTAGAGACACAGGGAGATTTTCAGTTTCAGCCAGTGCGAGTATTGGATAGAAAAGTCAAAATTCTCTGGAATCGAGTTATAGAGCTGGTAAACGTTCAGTGGACCTGTTGCAGTCTTGAAGATGCTACCTTGGAGAATGAAGATGCCATGCAGGCAGAGTACCCGTGGCTTTTTGAATAAATTTGAGATTTTGATCTCTATTTTGTGTATGCACCGAGGACAGTGCCAAAATAAGGGGGATGGGATGTAACACCCGAGGTTTTGAACCCCCATTTTAAATAATGTATTGTTACAATGCTGAGAGGCTAGAGTGCCCAAAAAAATTATTAAAAGGCTAGTGTGCCCAAGACATATAATTTTTTTATCGTTATTAATAATAAATACATGTCTGGTTGCTAGATGGACAAGGACTAGAGTTATAGGGGGATATGATTCCATAAGAGAGGGGGCTTGAGGGGATAAGTGTTTATTCCTATTATAATTACCCTTTTGTATAAGGGAGGGGATTAGTTACATGAGCTTCTAGGGGAAGGCCAGGAGGTTATTGATTCTCCTTGAAATTACTTAAACCCGTCTTTGGTTTGATGGGGGGGTTGGTCGTTGGCTCGTTTTCTCCTTCATTTTTGCACTCGCACCATTCTATCCATTATGCACTTTCATGCACGCACCTCCATGCACCCACTTACTCATTCATTGATCCATCCATCATCCACGTCTTGGCTTGGGAAAGGGAATCGAACTTTCAAAGAATTATCCATACGATAGTTGGTTGTAGTGGTCGCTGGAGTGATCCAGCTGCGACTTGAGGCCAGCATGTATGAGATGCATTGGTCTGTGTCCAACATTGCTAATAGTTGTGAGTCCTTAGAGTTCTAACATTGAGATTCTGGACCAGTTGCGATGGAGCCTGAATTAAGGAGAAGGATTGCCTGAGGGACTGCGTGGCAGAGAAGGGTGGAGGTTCGTTCTCTAAGGTGGTGCAAGCTGGGTAGAAGAGAGTTGGGTACTTGGATTGCTGTGAGACTTGGGAAGCCTGTGAGATCTTGGGTGCTAACTGGTTTGGGAAGCCAAGTAACACTCTGGAACTGTCCTTGTGGATTCATAGCCCTGACTTGGGGGCGACGCTATTGTTGACATTTGGAACACGCTATTGTTGACATTTGGAACAATAGTGTCTACGGTTGGGTGGAACATCCTTGGTCTGCAGCCAGTTGGTGTCATATTTCACAAGTATAAGTGCTCTATGTTATGGTATCATTTACATTTACATGAATGTATTTTCTTTGTGTATATTTAATTATCGTTTAAATGAATATTTAGACTATGCATTCTTGTTGGATTTTGTTATGCATGTCATTAAAGTTTTTTATTTTATGCATCCTTAAATTTTTAAAGGTATCTATAAGTGAAAGAATTCCAAGGGTGGGCTTGAAGGTAGGATGCCCCAGCCTGTGGGTGGTTGGGTATGTTACAAGGCTTCGAGAGATTTTACTTTAACACACCCCATTTCTCCCGACCAAGTTGATCTTCTGACATGCATCTTCTTCAAAGAACGTTCCAGATTAACTTCGGACTTCAGGACTTCGGGATTTTTCACCTTAGCACACCCCATTTCTCCCGAACTTCAAATTCCCAAACAAGTCAATGTTCTGACACGTGCCTCCTACTTGGATCAATGGACATGACTTGCACGAAGTTCGCTTCGTCTTCTCTAGACATGACCGAGAGTTGTGACCTCGGATTAACCTTTGGGAACTTATATCACTTTTCAAGATCAACAATCGTGTTTTAATGGACCATGAATATCAACGGCCAGGAGTGATTGCAAAAACTCAACTTGCTCACACTTTAATTGCCTTCCTGATCTCTGTGTTGCAAAGATGCTCGTTCGTAGTGGGATCAATATCCACTGTTGATCTGTTGATCGAGCAAGATCAATGATCCTGAGGGATTGTGGAGTCTCAACTTTATCACACTTTAATTTCACTCGCGATTTCTGAAATAGTTCCCCATCATTGATCTCCCTTCAATGATATTTGACGGTCGTGACTTAATATTTTCTTGATCTGACGACTTATATTGCTCTCGCCCAAATGTAACAACCCAACACCATGAATGTTTTGATTTCTTTCTCTGTGGCCATTTCTTAAACTTGTTACACCTTATGTATTTCCAAACACAGCCCAAGTATTCTTTCGACGCCCTTCTAGCACTCTGTACCTAAAAATTCTCTGGACTTTCTACGCTTAATTTCTCATTCGTGGCCCATCCAGGTTTTAGGTAGAAACCATGGGCTCTTAACTTGAATTTTGTCCATTTCGACAATAATTATTTTTCAAAAAATTTTCTTCATCTTTCACTAGCATGGCCCATCCAGGCTCAGTGTTAAAACCATGGCTCTGATGCCATTTTGTAACGTCCCCATCCATCCACCTCTGCTAGGAAATGCTACCCAATAACCTTATGTTTTCCCAAATAGCTCTGATAACATTTTGTGAATTTATATGCATTCATATCTATCTAATGAAAATTAACAACTATATCATTATGTTCATACACTATTCATGCGGAAATAAGATTAAAACATACAGACATTATACACAGTCAATTCTAACAACATTATAACTTAATTTCAAGATACATCATACATAGAACAAAGGTCTGGTACTTATATTTTAACACATGACCACCAACTGCGTGCAAACATCCCATGAACCTCACAACCTTAGAAAAATCTTCTCATCACGCTCAACAGTGGGTCACCCCCGAGCTAGGACTAAACTCCACTGGGCAAAGGATTCCTAGGCTAAGAAATGACAATAGGAAGGTCACACATATCAACAAGAAGGATTTTCTCCTAGTATCTAGCTCACAGTAACAACCTAAAACCTCTCATTCCCCACATGCCTATCCCACCCCAAGAAGTGTGCTCCTTCTCTGCTCAACATTCCTTTGGCTGCCCCATTTCCCTTCCAGGGCTTCAACAATAGGTCGGATAGGAATTCTCCAAGCACTATGGCTACAGTTGGGATCCCTATGGGAAAACACTTCCACAACAACCTCTTTCACCTGGAGAGAGTAGATTGCAGGCCTGACAACCTGCTTCTTCAGTCCACAGGCCTGACAACCTGCCTCTTCAAACCACATGCCTGACAACCTTCTTCTTCAGTCTAGATTCTAATTCAATTCCCGAAAATTTGATGGAAACAACAAAGATCAGTAAAGAATAGATGATGGAAACAAGCCACACTCATCCAAGGAACTGCGTGGGATGAAACGACCAATAGTTAAGACACAACATGAATTAGGCAATTACAGGGTGTGTCGGCTTCATAGGAGACACACGAGATAACTCAAGTACGACTACAGGATTCCAAAGGTGCATACTATATACATAGGCGATGATGATGGAGAACCGGTTCTATGCGTGAATCCCTAGTGAATCCGGAAGCGTGACATACTTCCATAGAATCGTAAGGGTTGTGAGGAAACTCAAAACTAGTCTAGATGCAAGGATGGGGAGAAATGACATAATGGGAAGCGAACCCCCAATGAGATAGCTTTCCCAACTATAAACTGCATGCACCTAGGTTGACACATGTCTTCCTGAAGTCGCATGAGTTCCACTTAGCACTCATTCCCCTTCTTCCCGAAACTTAGGACAACATGGCTTATGTCAACCATAGCCTTTGGGAAATAATAATAAAATATTATTCCCTTAGAGGTAATCCCTCTAGCTTAGCCCCTAAGCCTAGAAACTTATCCCCCTCCCTCACTCTACCTAGTGGAGCTTAGTCCCCCATAACTCTTTCTTTGTGGTTAGTCTACACACAACAGTGTAATTTTATTAATGATATGTGCATTTATATATACAAAAATCAAGCTCATGGCCTTAAGCATCTAGGCTCATGACCTTAAGCATCTAGGCTCTCTAGCCTAATAAACACATAATTCTTCAGCTTATAAACACTTGGCTCACCAGCCTATAAACATAATTACAATTCTGTAGGGGCTAGGCCTTAGGGTGTTACAACCAAACCCTACATCAACAATGCACCAACACCTATACCAAACCATCCATCAACCATGCATAGGCTCATGCATCAACCATGTACCCTATCATAAGATATCATCAATGAAGTACCTCAAGCATAACCAAGATAACCACAATACCAAGATACCAATATAGTTAAGATGTTCTACTAATCAATGTACCATGACATCACTAAGGTGTATCTCAACATGTACCAATATCACCAAGACATGAACCTCATACATGTACCAATAATATGCCTCACAACATGAACCAAAGATGTGTCTCATACGTATAACAATGCCTCAACAAGATACAAAGGCAGTACCATCAACATGTAACCAATATGTACCTCAAACCATGTGCCTCAAGCATGTGTCAACATCCATAAAATATGTACCAAGAGATACTATCAAACATGTGCCATATCATTCATATACCATACAATAAACCATATGCCAAGTATCCAAGATGTGCCTATAACAATGTATCATACCATCACCAAGGTGTATTGTTGGTTTCTTATTCTACTTTATCAGCCATCTACTCTGATCTTACCTTACTGTCATAGGTTGACCCAGGTTTAGATGTAAAAAACTCCCAACAAAGCCCTCTAAAACTATCGCCCCCCCTAATAAACCAAAAGGCAACGCAACACACAAGGTGTATTGTGCAATCTCACCCGAGATAACTCTATGGGTGATTTCAATACTCAGGTGCTTACAGCCTAGGAATGAGTGGAGATATGTGGTTGTACCTTGTGATATTTATTTATTTAGTCTAACCTCTTGATTAAAACAATCATTCTTATTCATGCAGGTGGATTATCAAATCTAGCTAGTTCCTTCATTCATTCATCTAGCATTTAATTCTTAACAACAATGGATATGCATACATTCAATCACATAACACAAGCTTTATCATGGTTCACCCCCTCCTGGGCCATGTCCACAAATATTTGTCTCTCAAGCTCTTTATTATGTCTCAACAATATATCACGTTGTGCGTGTTTACAGTCTTGGATTTAACAATCTCAACACGCTTCTCAATCCCTATGAGGTTGACTAGATCACAATAGGATCCTCAGCCTATGATCTAACCCTCGGGATCAAGTCAATCAATTCTTCTCTAGATCACCATCTTATGATATGTGGCAGTTCTTACAAATCTTACAACTTTTGGACTTTCTCTACCTCATAGGTACTATTGATCTCTTCTGTATCTATCTAACTCAGGTACCCCTCTAGGTCTCTCCTCTCTTTTCCTAGGTCCTCCTAAGTACTACTTATATATATTCTTGTCTCATCAGCCATTATAATACATTGCAAAAAACCTAACCCTAATGTAATTAGGCCTCCCTTGCATGTGCGCCTCACACGCTTCCCTCGCACGTGTTGCTTTTCCTTCCAACTATCCTTTCTTCCCTTCATGCATCTCTCCCCAAAAATATCCTTTTCCCCAAAATGGGTCTACGTCCAACATGTACCATGAAAAATCACTACCATGACATTCCTCAATCATGTATCATAACAACATAAGCATCATCCTCTAAACTAACACATAAACATACCTCTGATCCTGTAGACACCCTATTGTATCATATAACAAATGAGTAAACCATCCTAGGCATCAAAAACTTGGTACAAGTGTCACTTCTCAACCTTTCACAATCCTTTTCAAAGATCTGTGACTTTCTCCTCTACTGCTCATAAATATCTTTGCTTTCCTCCACTACAGCCTGCGTACATTCATGCACTGCTGACCTATAACCCTACCTCAAAAATTAGGGTTACTTGCATTTGCTGCAACTTCGAGACTTTCACCTTCAAACTTTGATATGGATTTTATGAGAAGAATGAAATGAATACAAATTATTAATAGGTTCTTAACACAAAATAACAGAGATACAGTAAAACTAGTTTTCTATTCAATAAGTAAATAAGCTGAAATTATAGAATGCAGCGGAAACAAGCTTGTTGGAATGGTGGCGGCTTATCTCTGAGAAGAGATGTGACGGCTTCGCTCATTCGCCAGAAGAATATTACAATGAGGCTCTGAAGGAATTTTTACAATAAAAAATAATTCCAAAAACCTTAGACATCCAAAAACCTAAACCTAGGAAACGAAGCGCCAAAAGTCATGTGCGCCCCGTCTGGGTAAGTTAGTACATCAACTTCTCGTGGTCGTAACATTTGCATGCGATCTCCGTTTTAGGTGTATGATAGCACGTTGGAAAGGTATTGTCGAGGAGATTAATTTTGGGGGATCAATGATGCCTTTTTATAGCATTAAGAATCTAGATCCCGAAAAACCTTCATTTAGGCCCTCAAAATGGCCCCGGAAGTTAAAACTACTAAAAATAGTAAATTGCCAAAATTGCCAAAAAATTGTTTTGAGCCAGTTGGAAAAGGTGGGTGGCCACCGATATCCACCTGGATCAATCCTCCCTCCTTAGGAAGCAATGGTATCCATTGCGTTGATTTCCCCCATCAGATGAAGAAATTTCTACTGAATTTGGCCCCAGGTGAGCCACTTGCCTTAGTGCAGGAGCTACCCTACTTTGACGACTCGATAAAGATGGATCCTTTGTTGTCGAGTGCCTTTGATCTATGTTTCCACAATCTTATCACTCGATTCCTGTTGTATGCAGTTGGGGTTGATCTCTATTGGTGTTAGTTGTTCTGCTACATCTAAGGTGTCTAATAATGGTGGGAAATAAGGGCGAAGGAGACCCACGTTGAACACTGGGTGCAGGCCAAGGAAAGGAGGAATGTTGAGCTCAAAATCATTATCCCCCATGGCCTTGGTGATGGTGTATGACCCATAAAAGAGTGGGAAAATCTTTCGATGGGGTCCTGTAAGGTGTTTTTTCTGCAAGTGCAACCAAACTTTGTCGCCCACCTAAAACTTGTGTGGCACACAATGTTGATCATGGCGCTGCTTGTACTTGTCATTGGACTTCCGTAGGATATCTTGAACCTATTGGTGGATGTGATATATCCTCTCAATGAACCAGGTGGATTTGTCAGCTTCATTTGGAGCAGGAGATGATTTGGTCGAGGTGACTGCAAGGGGAAGTGAAACATCTATGGGACCCAATGGTTGGAATCCCAACCCCACCTAAAAGGGGCTGTGACCGGTTGAGCTATGTAGGGCTTGGTTGTAGCTATGTTGTACATAGGGAAGGCTCTCATCCCATGTGAGAGGGTGCTTTGAATTATACATGCGAAGGATATGCACAATCATTCTATTTACGACCTCGGTTTGGCCATTTGTCTGGGGGTGGAAGGCTGTGGATTTGGTGAGCTTGGTGTCCAGCAGTGACCAGAGGCTTGACTAGAATGTGCTGAGAAATCGGTTGTCCCAATCTGAGACAATGGTTTGTGGGATTCCAAAATGTACTTAGACTCATTCAAAGAAGAGCTTGGTAATGGCCTCTACTGTGATGTTCTTCTTGCAGGCAACCAAAATCGCCATCTTAGATAAGCGAACAACAACCACAAAAGCATAGTCATTTCCCCACTTGGTGGACAGGAGGCCCGACATGTAGTCCATTGAGATGGATTCCCATGGCCTGTCAGGAGTAGGAAGAGGGGTGTACAGGCCCTGTTTCTTAGTGGTTGGATTGGCAATAGCGTAGGCAGTGCATGACCTGATATACTTGCTGACCTCTTATCGAAGTTTCGAACAGTATAAATTTTTTTATAACATTTCCATTGTCTTTTCGACGCCGAAGTGTCCTGCCACCCGAATGTAGTGGGCTTCCCAGATCATCTTCACTCGCTCGCTTGATGGAACACAAATATGGATGAGACGACACAACAACCCATCCTAAAGATGGAAATTATCGACAACTGCATTTGCACCCAACATTTGGTAGGTGGTGGCGAAGTTCGGGTCTGTCTCATAGAGTTGGGGCCATCGAGAGGTCTCATGGCCACAAGAGTCTAGCACCATGGTGAGTGTCGGGACCGGAAGTCTACTGAGGCAATCAACGACGCAATTGGTGCTTCATGTTTTATACTTGATGTTGAGGTGGAATTGTTGCAAGTATGTGGACCACTTTTGATGGAAATCATTCTGCAATTTTCCTTGTGTCTACATGAAATGTAGTGGATTATTATCAGTGTGGATGATTTTCTCCTTCCCAAGAATGTAATGTCTCCACTGGTGGCAATATTGCACTATGGATTACATTTCTTTGTCATAAGTAGGGTACTTATGGACAACATCTGATAGTGTCTCACTGTGATAGTCCATGGGGTGGTCGTGCTAAGTGAAAACGACGCCCACTGTATAGTATGAAGCATCTGTCTCAATCTCAAAGGGTTGTTGCAGGTCTGGTAGTGAAATTATTGGGGCTAAGCACAAGCATTGCTTCAAATCATCGAACGCTTATTTTTGGGACCAGCCCCACGCAAATTTCACCTTACCACCACCCCTGGTTATTTGGATAAGGGCCCATGCAATATGGAATAATCTGAACACGAACCTGCGGTAGAAATTGGCAAGGCCCAAGAAGCTCTGAAGCTCAGTGAGTGTGGTTGGGGCTGGCCAGTCACGGATGACTTGGATCTTGGCTAGATCCACATGTACTCCATGTTTATCAACGATGTATCCCAGGTAATGGACCCTATCCATGTCGAAGGAACATTTTTCCAAGTTGGCATATAGCTTATGTTGTTGCAAGATGTGAAGAACCTGCTCAATATGCTGCAAGTGTTCGGCCCAAGTCTTGATCTAAATGAGAATGTCATCCAGATACACCACTACAAAAGTATTGGTGAATGTTTTCATGATATCTTCCATCATCCTCATGAAAGTGGATGGATCATTTTTCAAACCAAAGGGAATGACCAACCATTCAAAAAAACCTTCCTTTGACTTGAAGGTGGTTTTCCATACATCTGTCTATTCTATCAGGACCTAGTGGTAGCCAGACTTCAGATCAATCTTACTGAACTACTTTCCCCCCGTGAGTTGATCAAGGAGTTCATTGATTCAAGGAATCGGGTACTGATTTCTGACTGTGATTTTATTCAGAGCCCGGTAATCAATGCAGAGTCACCAAGTTCCATCTTTCTTTTGTACCAGCATGATTGGGCTCCCATAAGGTGATGATATGGGACGGATGTGACCCTTGTGGAGCAGTTCTTGGATTTTTCACTTGATCTCTTCATTCTCTAATAGAGAGAGATGATATAATGGCCCTTTGGGTAGCGGTGTGTCAGGGGTCGGATCGATGGGGTGCTTGACCTGGCAATGCAGAGATACCCTGATAGGTGAGGAGAATATATTTGAGTATTCTTCCATGACCTTATCTACTTTCTTATATTATGTGGAGAGGTCGGCCGCAGAGACCCTGGATGTGGTTGTGATATTTCACTTATTCTGAGAGTGAATCATGAATAATAAAAAATTCCCCGTCTGAGAGATGACCTTCCTACATTGCTTAGCAGAGATCAAGGAAATAGCACTAGGTGGGACTACCTCGGGTATCCTGTACAATTTTCTGTTCAAATTAATAATAACACTACGAGGCCTAGACTCATATACAACATGTTTTTTCCATAAATAAGGTTGGCCCAAAAGAAAATCACAAACTTCAAGAGGAGAAACATCACACAATATCTCATCTTTGAAGGGCTTGATGTCGTACGACAGTCGACACTATCGACTGACGCGGAGATCGCTTCCTTGGTGGAGCCATCCAATGGTGTAGGGTTATGGGTGTGACGTTGTTGGAATATGACCTCTACTGAGATGAGGTTCTTCTGGATACCACTATCAATGATGAAGTGCATTGGGGTTCCTTTTACCCACATCTGTGAATGGAAGAGGCATTCTCCTTCTTCTAGCTCATCTGGTTCACCAGGATGGAGCTTGGTGGTAGAAATGGTGGAACTGGGTTCCACGTCAATGATCTGTCTTCCCCTTTCTAGTTCTGGCTCAATATCAGAACCTACATCTGATTCAGAGGCTTTCACTTCGGCCATCAGTGACTGCTTTGAGCGACAATCAACATTGTTATGCCAAGGGATCTTATGGAAGTCACACCACTTCCCGGTATCTTTCTTTGTCTTTCCGATGTCCTTCTTTGCTTGCGTCTTGGACTGGTTTTCCTGATACTATCCATCTTTGCTCTGTCCTTTTTTGTATGGGTTGGGGCTGCCCTTTCCTGGCTTTTGTTTTGATAGGTTCCCAGGCCCAAATTGTTGCGTCTTTTTTTTGAGCTTCTGCTCGATTTTGACGTCATATCGGTAGGTCGCACCCAAGGATGAGATGTCCAGAAATTCCATTTTGGTCTGGATGTATTTATGTAGAGAACTACGATACTTGAGCACCAAATGTTTCTATGAATCATTGATACCTAGCTTGGTGTGCAAGGTATGGAAGATATTTGTGAAATCTGGCACTGCTTGGTCTCTTTCTTACCGCAGTGTGGTCCATTTGGTATACAAGTCGTCATAACTTCTGACAGGGTAGTATTGTTCCTTAATAGCATCCCTGAAGGATTCCAAGGTGGTCATGACTATAAATAATGAGGGTTCCTCTATTTCCTTTTGCTCAGAGAAATTTTTCCACCAATCTTTGACATGCGGAACGACTTTGAGAAGCACAAAGGTTATATTTTCTCTATTTGAAAAGTTATGGATAGAAAAATACCCTTCTAGTAGATTCAACCATTTGTCTACAACATTTGCGTCTATCTGACCTTAAACTATAGGAATATAAAATTTTATTTGTACCTTGAAGTGGGCGGTGACTTCACTCGAAGAAGATGTGTTGCCTGTTGGTAGAGGTCGAAGGATTTCCGCGAAACTATCCATCACATTGTTCCTTTGTTGCATGAGGGATTCCTCAATCAACAGTTTGAAAGGATATTTTGTCCCATCATATTTCTTTTCTCCTGCCATGAGAGTTCACTTGGGCGTGAGAGATCTTTTTTCCTCAAGAGAAACAATCTCAAGACCCAACTCTTTGTACTTTGACCTCATTGGGGACATGCATTAAGATGACAAGGTGCAGACCGCTCTGATACTACTAATCCAGATTTTATGAGAAAAACAAAATGACTACATATTATTAATAGGTGCTTAACACAAAATAACAGAGATATAGTAAAACTAGTTTTCTATTCAATAAGTAAATAATTTGAAACTGTAAAATGCAGCGGAAACAAGCTTGTTGGAATGGTGGTGGCTTATCTTTGAGAAGAGATGTGACGGTTGTGCTCATTCACCAGAAGAATATTACAATGAGGCTCTGAAGGCATTTTTACAATAACATGAATTCCAAAAACCCTAGACATCTATAAACCTAACCCTAGGAGATGAAGCGCCAAAAGTCATGTGGGCCCCGTCTAGGTAAGTTAGTACATCAATTTCCTGGGGTCATAACGCATATGATCTTCTTTTTAGGCATATGATAGCCCATTGGAAAGGTATCATCGATGAGATTCATTTTGGGGGCTCAATGATGCCTTCGACTATCAATGAGAATCTTGATCTCGAAAGACCTTCATTTAGGCCCTCAAAATGGCCCCAGAAGTTAAAACTGCTAAAAATAGTAAATTGCCAAAATTGCCAAAAAACTATTTTGAACCTGTTGGAAAAGGAGGGTGGCCACCGATATCCACCTAGATCAACCTTCCTTCACAACCTCATACTTTCTACCTCATATTTGACCTCAAATTTTCCAATGACAAGATAAACCATATCACTTATTCACTTAGAGATATTCAATAGAATGTATGTATGAATGTACTTATGAGAGACTTCTTGAGGTGTATTTATACTTTTTCCTAGTAAACGCTCACCTTATTTTAGGGGTTTCTCTTTACAAACACTTTTCCATTTCATTAATGACTTGTAACCAAATAGGGGCTTCTTAACCATTCTTCAGGGATTCCAACTTCATGAGGGCATATCTCCCTAATCGTGAGGAAACACGTGGCGTACCCCCTATCATCGGAAATGGAATGATGAGTACTATCCATCTATGAATATATTACTTGCATTTACATTGTCTTTCATGTCCTTATTCCTCTATCAACTTCAGGTTCCATAACCACACCTCTGGGGCTTCTTATAGACTTCTTCAAATGCACCCATCACACTTGTTGAAATCAACCACTCTTGTTGTTATCAATGACAACTAACTCACCATCAATATCGATCAAAACTCCATGGTATCTCGAACACTCCAAGGGTTGACCTCAATGACAATCAACTATCCAAACCAACTGTCCAACAAATTTTGTATCTTGTAATGCAAATATACACTCTCTTTTATTACACCAAAAGAAGCTAGATGTTTTATACAATTATGTATTGAAGAGATTATAATGTGTGTTCAATATATTCAATCCTTCCATATGTCAACCCAATAGAATATATTATAAAAAAACTAAAATAATGTAGAATATAATATAAAAATAACACTATTAAAACTAAATGATATCAATTATTAGAAAAAGAGAAATTGTGACAATTATGTTCGACAATAGTCCTAGTTATTATGTTATCAACACTCCCAATAACTCTTTTTCTCCCATTCCTTTAGCTAAACGTATTCACTCTCAAGATTTAAATATCTCGTAGATATATTAACAAAATCTTGTAATTTAGTTCCCTTATCTTTGAAAGTATTAGGGGTAAATATTTATGGAAAAGAGATATCCTACGGAGAAGATGATTTGGGGAGTTTTCCTAATGAGATAAAGGGAAGGCTTAAAATTAGTTACATAAGGTATTTAGTTACATGATTCCATTAACATTGCATGTTTTTTCATAAAAGAAAACAATGATACAACCATAAGCATATGGAAAGAATCACACTAGAAAGGAAGGAGGGGTTTTCAAAACCTGCGAGACAAATGCCTTGTAGAAGTAGATAGTTGGAATGTGATACATATGCATGACCACTTAAGATATTTGGAGAAATGTTGTCGAGAAACATCATTGATTTGTCTTTAGCATTGGATAGAGAACAACATTGATGATTTGTTATAGAAATCCTCTAAAAGTGTCCAAAAATTCAATTATTTATATATTGTTCATTAAAAGTATGGGATTAATTTCTTAATTCATCATCATTTTACAATAACAAACAAGTAATGACATCATTTTAGAGAACAATCAATTAATAACTGTGTGAGGAATTTAGATGGATCTAAGTGAATATAATGATTATCATGATGTATTGGGAGGTATTGGTATGAGGAGGTTGTAAGTTCTTGATATCGAAGATTTTATTTTGGAGTGTGGAGTGTCCATACTCTTCTCTTCTTTACTACATTTCCATGAATAATTTGAGGGTTATATATGTGTTTAGGAGTCTATTAAACACATTATGGTGAAGGGAAAGAAAATCACAAGTAAATAGAAATTTTGTGTGTGTTTTTTCCTTTTTAACTAAAACTAGAAGATATTAGATTAAAAGGGTCATATCATAGCTATTAGAAAGCATACAAAAAGAGTTGTTGTGAGAGTTTAAATAAAAATTTCAAGTTTCACAAACTACATAAAAAAGTTTGAAGTTGATTGTGGCTGATAAATCTCAACTGTTAACGCAAGTATACTAAAAAAAGACATCCAAAATACAAACAACTTTAAAAAAACATTCAATTTATCTTAAAACATGTTGAATGGGGGATTCCTCCTTTCTTCCCATGAAATGGGGAGAGGTATACTAATCCACTTCCATGGCTTCTTTAGATTGATGAATATGTTGGGTATGTGTTATATTTTTTTGGTGTTTTTTGTGTCCATTTTTGGTAGTTTTTTGGCACAAGGTTTTCGCCGATGGTTTTCTAATTCCAGATAAGGAATTAGGGTTGTTGACTAATCTGGTTCAATGGACTAGGGGTTTTGGATGAGAAAAATACAATTTGTAGTGGCACTCTCCACTTACATAAGTTGAATACATGGCAACCACTCATGCAAGCAAGGAAGAAATATGGTTACAGAGATTGTGTCCAGGTATTGGGTTGGTACAACAAGCTATAAGGATATATTGTGATAGTCAGAGTGCAATATTCCTAGCAACTAACTTGGCTTACCATTCAAAGACAAATAATATTGATGTTCATTATCACTTTGTGAGAGACATGGTTAAACAAAAGAAGGTGGTTCTAATGAAGGTGGACACTTTGAAGAATGTTGCAGATTCATTAACAAATAATGTGAGCATCGAGAAGTTCTCTTGGTGTAGAGTATCTATGGGTATTTCTTCTCTAGATTGTTGATTATGTGACTCTGTAACCCCCTATATACAAAGAAAACAAGTGGGAGAATATTGGGTATGTGTTATATTCTTTCCATGACTATATCTAGTGTTCGCATTGTGTCAAGTGGTTAGGGGGTGAAGAGGGGTGTAGCACCCCTATTTAGGGGGTTTATAGTGGGGAGGGAGCCCCCTATGTTGGGTTTGGGGACATCCCCCCCCAAAAAAAACAATTACCATTTTTTTGTTCGTTTTTAGCAATTTTTTGACACATGGTGTTTGTCGATGGTTTTCTAATTTTGGTTAAAGAATTAAGCTTGTTGACTAATATGGTTCAATGTGTTAGGGGTTTTGGATGCCGCGGGATCCTATATATATTGTATTGTAAACAATGAAGATATATTATGAACAAAATATTAAAGGTGCAACTCTAAATAGGCTGTTGGTTTTCCCAGTTTGGGTTTCCATGGTAAAATCTATGTGTAATGTGTCTTTGTGAGCCATTGTGTACTTTCTATTTTTATTAAGAATCTATTTGTATTAAGTTATTGTACAAGGTTAAAATATACATAATAGTGTCCTCTTCTTTGGAATCTTCCTGATATTGTTTGATGAAAATAAAATTATTTGAAGCAGTAGATAGTGTGTCATTTCACAAATTTAGGACCAAATTACATAGCATACTACATTCATCTTCAAGAACATCCATTTTATTCTTTTGTTGGACAAGGAGGTTCATGAAATATGCATTTGGAGTAGCACAATTATGCTCATTATCATGGACTATAATGGAAATCAATCAAAGATATAGATTGTTACCATGAAGAGTCTCTTCATGTTGGAGAAGGATTTGACAAAATTTTTGAAGATCCTTAGAATCCATAAAAACTAAGTCTTTCTTCTATGTAACTGACCTAGAGGAAGTTGGAACTTGAAATCAACATGATCAAATGATTGGAGTGCAGAAATAGGCCCAAGGGGTAGGAGGAAGACTTCCCCAACCCTAACCCATAGAACCACACAGAGAAAAACCAAAACCACAACCAAAAAGAAGGGATAATTTGTTGTGTTAGATTTGTATGTTTAATTGATATTAATATCGCACCATAATGTCCCTATTGAATTCCAACAATGTTTATAGAGGATAATCATGATCCATATTCAAATAATGTTTTTTGTGTGTGGTGGAAATATGTTAACATTTTGAAAGTTCCTTTGTAGCTTCCAGTACATTTGGAGGTGTTGAAGATAAACAATTTCCTAACACTGAAGAGAATCATGGGGTTGGACTAGTTGAAAAAGATTCAATAGATATTGGGTGATATGAGTTAGAAGAGTTACCAAGTATCGAAACATTAGTATATTTTGAGGAGTTGTGGGAAACCAGATGTGTAAAGATAAAGAGAATACAAGGGTTCGTCCAAGTATCAAAGCTTTGACTACTATGTGTTAGTGGGTTCTATGATTTAGAAGATCTTCCAAGTATGAAAACATTGGTATATTTGGAGTTCTATGTGTGCAGTTGAAGAACATTAGGGGTTGGAGCAGTTACAAGGCTTCTACGACAATATGTTAATGGGTTCTCCGAGTTAGAAGAACTTCCAAGCATGGAAACATTGGTATCTTTAGAGAAGTTGTGCATAGATGGATGTGTGTAGCTAAAGAGAATATAAGGGTTGGCATAGTGTATAGAGATTTAGAAGCTAATTTAGTGGGTTCTCTAAGTTAGAAGAGTTTCTAAATATTGGAATATCGATATCTTTGGAGTAGTTGTGAGAAAAACGATGTGTGAAACTGAATAGAATATGGGGATTGGCATAATGTATAGAGCTTTAGGAGCTAAATTTTAGTGGGTGCTATGAGTTAGAGGAGCTCCCAAGTATGGAAACATCATATTTGAAGGAGTTGTGGGTAGTGATGTGTGAAGTTAAAGCGTATATCAAGGTTGGCACAACTAACAAATCTTCAACTCCTAGATATTATTGGTGTTTTGATTTAAAAGATATTCCAACTATGGAAACATTGGTATCTTTAATGGTTTTATGCGAAAAGTATGTGTGTAGATGAAGAGCGTATTGGGGTGTGCACAATATATAGAGCTTAGAAGACTAATTTTTTATGCATGTTATTTGTTAGAAGAACAACCAAGTATGGAAACATTGGTATATTTGGAGGAGTTGTGGGAAGATGGATATGTGAAGATGAAGAGTGTTAGGGGGTTGAGGCATTCTACAAAGCTTCATAAGTTAAGTGTTAGTGGGTGATTTTAGTAAGAAGAGATGCAAAGTATGGAAACATTGGTATATTTGGAGGAGTTGTGGGTAGATAAATGCATGAAGATAAAGATATTGGCTCCTTATATGTTAGTATCTATGCGTTATAAGAGGTGGACGGTGTTGAACATTATATGTGGTTGAATATGTTTGATGTCTCTAGATGTCCCAAATTATAGTGTCTGGTGTGAGGTTAGTAGAAAAATAATGTGGATGAGTCATAACCACAAGGTTCCCATGAAAAAAGGTCATTTTCATGGAGTGATGTTCATGTAGACTACCTCATCTTTGCAGAGCATTGTAGGATTTGTAGGGAGTGTCAAATGGACAAGATTTGCAGTCATTGCTAAATGGAAGATTTTGCAAATATTTGTAGGATTTGGAGGCAGTACTAGACACAATGCAAAGCACCATCACCTTTGAAATAACTTTGTATGTGGACATCACATATTTTTTTAAAACCATGTTTTTTTTAAATACTTTTGAAATCTAATAAATTGTTTTAAAAATGGGGCATACCAAGGGAAATTAAGTCCCATCACACTTTCAAAAACAAGTTTAAAAAAATAATTTTAAAGTACAAATAGTTTAAAGATGGGATGTACTAAGGAAAATCAAGTCCCATCGCACTTTTAAAACCAATCAAAATTAAATACATATATTTGAAAATTTAAAAAAAAATGAATTTTCTAAAAAAAAAAAAAAAAAACTAAAATTAATACATGGTTTTCAAAAAAACATTAAGATTTTTTTGACTTCAAAACTATTACTATTGGTACCTATCTTGGCACATACTAATAATCATTATTGAAAGTTTTTTTTGGTTAGAAAATACATTCATAAAAAATTCAAAGATGAAATACATTTTCCATATTTAACTCTTCATGCTACCAACCCTTTAGTTTTGTACTTACTACATGAGTACAAATGGGATAGAGAATAAGTTCTTTGGTTTTGTACTTGTGACATGAATGAAAATGGACAATGCTAAATAGTTAGTTATGTTGTTTACTTACCAAATTGTAGGAAAGAAAGATTTAACTGTAATAAAAACGGGTTGTTGTGGTAGCCAAGAGTTGTGGATAAAGGATTTTTCCATTATGATTCTCTTCTTATTCAAGACGGGCTCTATTCAAATCCTTTAAGACGGGCTCTATTCAAATCCTATAAGATCATGGCTTATTAATAATCCCAAAAAACATTAGAATGTTGTTCTATGTACGATTGTGTTTTTTTATTATTGGGGCTTTATGAATCATTCTCTACAATATTGTGGTGAGGCTTTATGAATCATTCTATAGAATAATGTGGTGGGAAGGAATTATGTACTTGTTACTACCGAGGTTTTATGAATAAGGAATTTCAAGATTTGAGCATGAGTGATGGTAGTCCTTTCATATGTTTGGACTACACTTAGTTTTGACGAACTTCAAATGTTAAAGGTATTTAATTTCTTCACACCTAATAAGAAAAACAAAATTTATTTGAAGTTAATAAAATTGGAAAGAAGCTTGAAGCTCAATAGTTAAACTATTTGGTATCAGATTATTTTTGTTAGTTTCTATGAAAGTAAAGCTATTTTTGCATTATTGCAAGTTTACTATGGTGATTTATTAATTTATTAGGTTATATTTGGAACTAGGCATTGGGAAATTCCCAAAACATTGTGTGATGAAAGAATTTGTTAGCTTTGTGACACTAAGAGGGTTGAAGATGAAAATCACTTTCTCTTAGATTGTCTAGCTAATATGTAGATTAGATCTCAATTTCAAAATATTTGTCACACTACCAATCTTCCTAACCTTCTAACTCAGGAAAACTATTGTAATATTGGAATTCTTCTATTAATGCTTTTCGAGCATAGAAATAAAATTATAAAGAAAACTAAGTAGTCCCTTACCTTCTTAAGGTCCAATAGACCAAATTTGGTTTCATTGGATGTTAATCATCATTGGTTTCATCTTCAATATTAATAACTTTTTTCTTAGTATCTTTTGATGTGTTTATTAAAGATGTGCAAAGAGTTGGGATGAGAATAGGAATCATTTATCAATAGACTTGGAATTATGTAAAGGATAATTATACATCATGTTTTGTATGGATAAGGTGTTGTGGTCTCTCATGCATTGAATGTAAAGATATGTCACGATGTGCCATCTTGTTGATCTAAAAGACTTTCAAAGTATTTAAGATAACATGATGAGGATAAATCCTCCTGCATTTTTATAGAGGTGGTAATCATTTTTTAATATATATTGCAATTTATAAAAAAGGCTATAAATGCTAAGATTTTAGAAAATAAATATATACACGAAGAAAATGCCTAAGAAAAGACCAAACTTGTTCATAAAATGAATATTTACAATATGTTACAAGACTATAAACCATAAAAGTAAGAAATTTTAAAAGAAACATTTTCATCACAACTTGATCAAGATAAGACACATCATTGAACAAAATAAGAAATAAGGCCCACATTTGCAAAGAACTTGACATGATTATTCCATTAAAATTGAAAAACAATTTTGATATACACACATATGAAATCTCATACTTTAAACTCAAAGTTTGAGAAATCACTAATGTAGTGCCCCAAATATTTCTTTGGTGATCCTAAAAAATATACAAATGTTTTAAAAAATAATAGTGTTTGTAATGTTTGTAAAAGTAAATGGAATTCATCCTTCAAAGAGGACTCGGATTGAGCTCCCATGAACCATGAAACTAAATAAATACCTAGAATACATAAATGAGACACAGTTTGGGGTCGAACTTTAGTTTTCACAAATCCTAAAACAAGAAAGGTCAGATGACTACTAACTAAGAATGAAAATGAAAAATATGATTACTTGACTTGCTATGATGGAAAAATAACCTCATTCATTTGCTTGTAGGAGTGCTTCTTGTAGAGTGTTTGGTTGGAGGTTATGTGGTAGTTGTAACTACTTTTTGTTGATCTGGATAAGTTATCTTTATCAATGATTTCTTTAACCATAATTCGATATACTCCTGCATAGGAGAAACCGTCATCTCATGTTTAATTTTTTCTTTGAACAATTATTTTTCAATATCTCTAATATTAAAATTGAGTTGGCGCAATGTATCTTCAACATATTCATTCATATTTACATAGCAGATCAACCACTTTTCTACTTTCTCTTTCAAGTATTCAGTTATTTCATTGAACTCATTTTCCCATAAATCTTTAGTGCATCCAAGTGTACCTGTAACAGATCTTTAGAAAGTAGAATTGAATCCATTATCAAATGTGGGCCCCTCAGCTCCTTTGTTAAATCAACAAGATTTAAAAATAAGTCACCCCTCTTGGTATTTTATGACATCACATTCCTTTAAACATTCAATTTTTTTTAACCATCCTGCATTAATTTCCTTATATTCTTCTCTCTCCTTTACATACCATTCATATTGGATATTTTGGCAGAAAATGTGCCAACAACTTCATTGTAGAATTTTTCGTCATTATCCAGAACCTTTTGGAGATATTCTTTAAAATTTGTAATCCTCGGGGAAAGTATTGTGGAACTAGTAGCTAGTTCCCATATCTCAAAGATTAGAGAAATTATTTTTTTGGATATTCTCTCCAATATATCGTCTAATGGATGTCAATAATTTTGAGGCACTTCTTACTCTAGAACTTGATTCTAGCATATCTTATAAAGAAGTAAGTGGTAGGATGGTGTCAATTGGTTCGACGAACAAAGGATTTTGTAGTAAGGAATTTTCTAATTCTTTTATTTTTTATTTGAAGACCTGGTTTTCTTGTTTAATTTCATCAATTGAAGACTTGAGTGATTCTCCAATTGCTTTGTGAAATTGCATGAATTTTGAGGGTTTCACCCCTTGTAAATCAATCTCAGAGTTACATTTCTCATCAACCTTTTTGTTTTTTAAGTTAATTTTTTCAATTAACAACGTTTTAGATTCTTTGTTAAAGGTTGTGTGGCGCAATGTGACATATTCCTCCTCAAATGCCAATCGCCCTTGACAAGCAAATTCTTGTGTTATTTCTTTGTTTTCCAACAATCTTTGCTAGGCCCACTCGAGCTCTTCTACTTTAGTTTCCACTTCCATATCTTTAGGTTCAGGTAATGGAACTTCCTTCTCTCCTTTCTGAATTACATCTCTTTTTTCTTTTGAGTGCTACAGGGGCAATATGTGTTTTCCCAATATCTTTGTTTGAAGGTTTTCCATCCTCTCCATCACCATAATTTCCCAAATGGGAATTCTTTTGTCCAATACCACTTCCATGATTCATGTTCTTCATTCAAGAACTCCTCCTTGATACATTGGGTGAACCAGGGTTAGGGTTTCCACTCCTTGTGGTTTGACCCTTTTGTTTGTATGGGTTGTTATTTCTAACCAAGTTATCAAGATCATCATGAACTTTTTTAGGGATGGATTCCATGGGGTTTTTATTATCCTGTATCCTTCTTTAAATTGGGTATTATTTATGAACAATGAGTCATAGCTGACTACAGACATGTATGTTGTAAATATATTACTGGGGTCAAATATTAGAATTTTAGGAACTTCTTTTATCTTGAAATTATCAAAATCACTAGAAAGTTCATCTATATGGGATATACTTTTGAAAATGACTTCCCTAATTTTCCAGGGCAATGGAATGAACTGCCTTTTTGTCTTCTCGTTAAATAAATGTGCCCAAAACTTGTATTGTTTGCAGACTTCAACAACAAAGAATTTATCTGGCACATACAAAGGAAGGAAGGTTTTTCCCCGAAACTGTAAATTCTTATGAAACTAAATTTGTCCAAGGTTTTGAAAACCCCCTTTCCTTCGAAGAAGGTGACAACTTCTATAGACAATCTATATGTGGTGAGACCATAGACTAGATTATTGAAAGTAGACAGAAAGGCATTTTGTACTTCATAAAAATGATAAAGGGCTTTGTGTTTCCACAATGTTGGATACCAAAACCGAACTGGGTCTTTATCAAAATCAACACTCCTTGTGTGAGTCAAGTATTCAAAAATATGATAGTATGCAATTGTGAAAATAAATTAGGAACTCATAAATAATTTCTTATTTTTTCATAAATTCACAAGATGTAAAGAAACTTCGCTCAAAATAATTCGATCCCAATCAAACATGACTCTCTCATGAATAGAAAGGTGTAAGACATGCAATACATATCTTGGGACAATGGTCATGGAATCCTTCCCAATAATTATAGAAAATAACTAGGCAAACTCTTTATATGGGTATTTCAAGGAACATACCTGTATACGGGTGAAGTTCTCAGAGTAGTCTGATGACATCAAAAGAAAATTATCCAAGATATTTGTCCCTTCATGGTTGTCCCTTAAAAAGGTGTCTTATTCTTAACTTTTGAACATCATAGTACACTCGAGGAGCCTGAGCATCCTTCTAAATACTATGGGTGTCAAAAAAATAGGTTTCTTCACCTGTAAGTGAACTATCCTCTTTTTCGTTGTTGAAATTTCCCATGCACCAAAAAATCAACTCCTTAAAATATGACACCTTTGGCATACAACTTGCCAATGTTATTTTAGAAGTTCAAACTTTATTTGAACTCTTTTCTTTAGGAGAGAGTTTTTTGTATCATTTAAATTCCTCAGACCACTGGAATGAATGGTCCTCATGTCCTAGTGTGTTTATAGTGTCTCCCCAATAGATATCTCTTTTCTTATTGGGCATATTTGCAAAGGATGATTAGAATGAAAAGGTGGTGGTTATTTCGTAGTAGGAGTCTACAACAAGGATTTAACTCCTTGATAAATTCTCCATGTACTTCCTTAATATCATGCGTTGTAGCTCTTAGTTCAAAATTGTTGATTGTGTGATTTTATTTGGATTTAAGGAGGGGAACTTACAAGAATTGTGTTATTAATAACAAGTTTAATTCACCTCAAGTGTCGACCAATGTGGCAATAGGGTCATAAATGTTCTCAGGGAATGTGATTATGTACTGGGATGAATGGAAAACGTTTAAGTATGGAGGTGTAAAATGGGTGATGGAAGTGATGATTTGTGGGATTGTAGGTTGAGGGGTGCAGGATATGTAAGGGGAGATATAGGGAGACTTCCACATCCACAATAAAAAACATACTAAGTACAAGGACTTCGCATTTTGTATGTTGCAGAAGAATGCAAGTCATTTTGGAGTGAGTGAAAATGCTAGATGTGAGTTTGCATGTTTGCATGGTTTAGGTTTTTTTAAACATCATTTACCCTTGGAAATGGGACTCCTGCAAATGGAAAAATGGCTAAGTATGGATTAATAAAATTAGAAAATAGATAAGAGTTAAAATTAGAGACTTGAAGGATGCAAGATTGTAGATTCATGATTATTATGGGTGGAGTGCCCACAACCCAAAAAATGGCTAAGTTTGGGATATACAAGAGAAGAAAAAGACTTGACCTTTGATCAATGAAAATTGATCAACACATATTTGTAAAATTGTATTGTATTATTTTGAATGTGTGATTTCTCATTATATTCATTTTATATGATGTGAACTAGAAGATCCATATATTTTCCATTAGAAATTGTATAGATCACTTCAACGTAGTTTCTCATTGGATGATCTTTGTCCTCTTCCGAACTGTTTTTTTTAACCGAGACTGATAAAAAATTATATTAAAATGACGGTGTTGAAGAAAAACAACAGTCTTGTAGAGATATAAAATATGGTTGGAATCCTAAACATAATTGTAATTCCAATACAACACAGTTTGATGATTTCTCCATTCTACATCCCCGATCTTTTAAATAGATTACATCTTTTACAAACTGGCCAAGAAGCCACAAAACATTAAATAACATTTATTGATGAGAGGATGTCGAGTCTTGAATTTTCGATGTCTTTTTATGTTGAATGGGACTTTCCTTGATATGCATTGGAGTTGTACCATTATCCTTGTTTTCATTGATTGTATTTCCATCACCAGGGAAGACCAAACCATGATTGATTGAAGCATAAGCAGAGTGTTGAGGAAATAAGATAGCCTTCAATTGTTGAATTTTTGCCTCCATTTCGTCGATCCACTCAACAAGGTAGGAAAAGCTTCCTCAAAATCCTGGAACTTGATTGAGAGTTGTTGGAGCACTAAGGATTTTTCCTAAGATATTTCCTCATGGTGCATAAGTGTAACACCCCCAAGAATGAGCCCCAATTGGAAATGTGAATATGTTTTATAGGTTGGTGAGCTAGGTTATTATAGGCCATAAGGCTTATGTGATGATTAGGCCAGATATCCTATATGATAAAGGCCAATGAGCTTATTTTTGTATATGTAAACACTCATATCATTAATATAATACATTGTTTTGTGTAGAAAAACCACAATAAAAGAGTATGGGGGGCTAAACTCCACTAGGAAGGGAAAGGGGGGGGGATAAGAGCCTAGAAAGGGGGCTAAGATAGAGGGCTTATTGCCAAAGGAATATTATAATATTATTCATAAATACTATGGTAAGGATAATTATTTCATCCAAATTTCTTATGGGAAAGAGAATGAATTACAAGTGGAGAGAATCAAGCTCCTTGAGATCCATGTGTCATCAAGGGCGCATGTAAATAAATGTGGGGGAAATTAGTCCATTTCCCACTCACTCATCCATTCACTCCAATCTTTCCATGCTCTCCATCATTTTCACCTCTCCATCCTGCACACACTCCTCTAGCTATACCATGTACTTTTTTTGTTACCAGCAGTAACTCGTACCCGTCCTAGGAGGAGGAGTGCACTTGTACCTTTTTGTTATGAGCAGAGCCTATACCAAAATCGAAGGTTGTTGCTGCTACCATCACCTCCACTTCCCCTGAACGTTTTTGATGCCTTCTCCTGAGCTTGTTGTTGGGATAAATATATGCACTATTAATTCCTACATTTAATTATCAACCGGGGATCGTAATCTTCGAGGTGTAGGCGCAGGAAATGCAGGATCAGAGCCTAGTCTAACCTAATCTAAAGCCGACAAAACAATCTTCAAACCCACACTATAGGAAATTAAAACTAAGGATTCATCATTGGGACGTAGGAATAACTTATTGCTATAAAGGCTTAGATCACAGTCTTTCATGCACTCAGGGTGATGTTCGTGTGATTAATCATGAGTAGCTTACTTAAGTTTGTTGTCCTTTAATGATTATTTCCTATAGAGGATCCACACTTAAATGCAATAAAAGAAATAAGAAAAYGGAARTCAAATTCAGGATAGAAACTAACACCTTAGGAAGAATTACAATGCAGGAAGACCATATCTCATGAGTTAGRCCTTTAATCTTTCCATTGGTGATTGAAGCTACAAGCTTGCAAYAAGAAACCAAACAAAATGAAATACTAAAACAAAACTATGTGATCAACAATTTATTGCAAAGATCTATCCTAAAATGGGAAGATTAAATTCTATCCTACAAAATGATAACAAAAGCATTCATCAATAACAAAAACAAGAGAGGAAATTAGTGCAGAAATAAGTGAAGACTAGTACAAAACAGTGCAAAAACAAAATTGACTAAGAATAGAACTAATTCTTAAAGCAATCCAAACTTAAACTGTATGAATATTAAGCAAATGTAAAATCAAACATCCTAAACTCGGAACCACTCATCAAATCAATACATCAATAAAGTAAAGGAAAAAGAAAGGGATGGAAAATAAAAGAATGAATATGATAAAAGGAAGTGGTTTTGTGTGAAATTGAGATATGAAGGGAACATTTAAACTAAATAACTAATACACAGAAAATGAGGGAGAGATGGCAACTATCCGCTCTTGTAATTAACTAATTGTAATGTATAATCAAATTGACAACTAAGGAGCGAATCGTGTGAGGAAAGGTGAGGTGAATATAGAAGAGAAAGGTTATATATAGCAAATGGAACAACTCTAGTTTACACTGTTTGGGACAACGTAGAATAGGTGAATGGATATGTGAATTGAATAGTAGGTTTCGATGTGTGAGTAGGATGGAAAATTAATGGTGGAAAATGATAGATGAAAAGGGTGGTTTGAATGACTAAATAGATGTAAGTGAAGCATGGATTCAAGGGAACATTGTCCACAATTAATTAAGCACAAAAAGAGAGCATTGAAAGGATATGCAAAAATATAAGCACGCATAAGTAATGGAAGGAGTACAGACTAAACTCAAAGCTTAAGAAGTGTAATAATGTACTCAATTGAGAAATGTGATCCGAATCTAAATTCATACATCTAATGCAACAACATAAAATAAAAAAAAATAACAAAACTTTAACTCAAATGATAACAAAACTTTAATGGACTTGTAATGAAATAAACACACAATGCAATGTTAATCTACCAAGAAAATAGAATATAGAAACACTTACCCATGCTGAGGGGCCCTTCCCAAGAGGCGAGTGTTGCTTGAAGACAATCAGATCACTCAAATGCTTGGAACGATGCAAAGGAACAACATCTCTTTCATTTCATCAAATTCAGAAAATTACAAGTCTCTTACAATTTTGGCATTGTCATGATGACACCATAATATCCATTACAATATAATTCCCATAATGATAATTGGTCTTTCTAATAGACCTATGAGGATTATTTATACATGAAAAATCATTGAGGAGTGGATGGGACCGAATCTCAATGCTCATATTTCAAATTTTACATTTTTTAGGCAGAAATCCCAAAAATCTGGGTTTTGTTGTAATATGGGCAAATTCAAGTTAGGGATCCACCCATATCTTCCAAAATCATTCGCATTTTGAAAACGTTCTTGCGTATTACTCAATTTTCCACATTCTATCCAAAACCCATTTCGTAGAATTTCTAGATCTGATGCTATCTGCACGACAATTGATGTGCAAGTTGGCAATTTGAGATTTTTTCTCATTTTTGCATAATCATTCCCCCTGAGCTGGAGGTACACATGTGTGATATGGGTGAATTATGACACACATTTCCGCATGTAAACATCATTCTAAACAAAACCCATGTCCTCGATTTTCCTCTAGGAGCATTTCAAATTTTCGAATTATTTCTAGTATCGGATTGTTGTTGATGCTGGTACCAGACGAGCACAACATTGGTACCGAATGAGCGCAGAATTGGTATCAAACGAGCTGAGTACTGGATGACATGGAGTGTGGGTACTATATTACTGTGCAGGTACCGATTGAATGTAGAACCGTATGGTACCGGATGACTTGGAGTGTGAGTACCGAATGACCTGGAGTGTGGGTACCGGATGACTTGGAGTGTGAGTACCGAATGACCTAGAGTGTGGGTACCGGATGACTGTGCAAGTACTGGTTGACCGTAGAACCTTCTGGTACCAGATGAATTGGAGTGCAGGAACATATTGTTTGGACATAGAAACATAGGATTAAACCATCATCAACAAAACTATTGTACACTCATCCTTTTAATCACTAAAAATATGAAAAATTATGTATTAACCACATAGGATGAATAACAAGAGATAATGGAGGTTTATGGTGTAATTAGAAATTAATTATTGAAGAAATGCGGGGAGAAGGTGTAATGATGGGTGTATTTGTATGATGGAAAATATAACAAAACTGGAGCCCAACACACCCCCAAACCCAAGGATTTGCATGTCCTCATGAAAATAAGGTGAAGAACTTATGATACTATGCTTATAGATTTATGTGACATTGTTTCTTTTGTGTAGGTGTTGGTTCTTGTGGAATGATACTTTGGAAACTATCACGGATTGAATTTCAAACAGAAAAACAAAATTATCATAAAAATGGAGGACAAGCAGTGGTTGGGGTATCAGAGTGATGGTGAATGGTGTGCATGTGGAGAATGGTTTATAAAACAATGGTGATGGTGGTTGTATGAACTTGGATGCCTTTATACTCTGTATCTTACATCAATTTTAAGACCAATATTTACTTTGTGGTTCTTTGTTTGGATAAGAAACAATGATTTCATCCTCTTTGAGATGGCGTAAGAATGCTTTATGATGTACAAAGAGAAGACACTATAAATGTTTCTTTGTATTTGTATACCACATATTTCATTTTCATTACTTGATCTTATCATTAGAGTATATTGTTCATTATGACAAGTGGAGTGAAGATGGAGGGTTTACTGAGTAGTTGTGATAATGCATAGTGGAGTGTGGAGTGGTGGTTTATGCATCATGTTTTCCAAGTTCTTAGTAAATTAAAAAGATTTGTACCAGTTTTACTTCAAGTTACCCTTGCTTTGAATTCTAATGCATGTTGAAGTGTAAACTATATAGAATAGGACGAAATGTCTGCAAAATCATGATGTAGACTGTTGAAATTTGAAGATGAAGTGGAGAAAGGTTGAGAACTGATGGATATCTAGGAGAGAGTTGATGAATGTAGATCTGTTGAGATTCCTTATGTCTCTCTCTCCCCCATGCCTGTTGGTTTGCATGTCCTCATGCAAACTCTTATTAGCAGAAAAAATGTTGCAAGTTGAAACAGGACTATGTGGAACTAGTGCATATGGACTGAAGGATAGAAATGAAGTATGTTGAAGCTGAGAGATGCTGAAAATATCCTGCAAAATGTACCCTCGAAAAAGATTTAAATTTATGTACTGTTGGTACAACAACCTACTGGTTTTTGTACCAGTAGTACCCGAACAGAAAAAATCTAAAAGAACTTGAACCAGTATTGTTATTATGAGAGAATAAATATGCATTGATGTCATGCTTGAAGAAACAACCAAAGCTTAAACTTTATTCATGCTTACAAATTTGGAAATGAAATTTAAAATATTACAAGCATAAAGGAAATTCCTAAATTACTTATTACATATGATTTCATCAATCATTAACAGTTGTATGCTCAAGAAACCATGTTAATTATGATGGGGGATTTTTCCTCTCATCCTTGAATAGGAAAACATGAGGAGATAAGTGGTCTTTAATAAATGAGAAACCGATAGGAAACCAATCATCCTTGTTTAATTTCTTAAAGAATTTATGTCATTCAAGTGATATTGATAAAGTTCGCATTTGAGTTTATTAGACTCCTACACTTATGGGTCCCACCTCTAGGACAATGACATCCTGGGTATGAATGACGGGGTCTTAATACCATCTTACAGACATTCTCAAATGACAATTAGATGAGGTTCATTAGCCTTTTGTTCAACCATGCATGATTTTTCTTAAGGATTTACACAAGTATATTGTTCATACGGACAAATATAGATTAGGAATAATGAAAGACATCAAAATTAGAACCCATTTCCAGCAAGCATGTTCAGTACTCCAATGGGGTAATTTTGACATCTAAGAAATATCCTTCCCAGGCAGAATGCCCCATTTCCCACGAGCTTGTTCAGTACCCTGATGGGTTTGCCAAGTTATACCACAGGACGGTCCCTATTTCCAGCAGACTTGTTCAGTATCCCGATGGGTTAGCCTGTTACAGCCATTTTCCATCAAAGGCTCTTGTCCCAATATTTACCCTTAAGATAAAATTTATAGATTGCTTTCGCATGGGTGAATGGTGAAGCATCTTTGAAAACCCTTTTACAGGATGGGATGGTATTGAGTTGTAATATATTTTATAGATTGCCCATAAAAGATTGTTCATATGAAAAATAGACTTATGTGTTGAGATTATTCGAAAGACATATCATGGTCAAACTTACTTAATGTGTGGTGGATGAGGCCATGAGAGAATGACCTAAAGGTGCCTCTAGTCCCCAAGTTCATCTTCTCCATATACGATTGTGTTCCCTCACAAGTATAAGTTTCATTCATTCTCCTGCTACTATTTGATAAGAATGCTTGAATAATAAGTTCTTATATGAAACTAAGATGTACAATTTACCTATGGGCATCATTATGCAGACCTTAAAGATTTTGTAAATCCCCATAAAATTTAAAGATTAGGCTTATGAGAAACTGTTATTATTAATAATCAGAAATATATGTGTAATAAGAAGAAGTAATATCTTAAGTTATTTTGGTTTTTGATGTTAGATCACCAATACTATCTTCATCTCATTTCATTTATTTGAAAAAAATCACAAAAATATGTTGCATTTATTTAGAACTAGGTTAACTAACATGGAAATTTTACTCTATCCTATCTAAGAACAAGAAATCATATTTCACGTGTAAGAATATTTCCAATGTAACCATATGCATAACATGTGTAGAAATACATTCATAGTCGAGTTTGAAAGAGAATCTTTAATGTATACCAGAGTATGAAGAACCAATGGCTTTGGTGATGATGTGAAGAGTTGTTGAAGAAGAGAATGGTGTTTTAATATGGTTGTCGTCTAGAACCAATGTTCGATATAGTCATGATGTTCTTGGTTCACTTGTTTTTTATACCACTCTGCATGTCTCCCTCTATCATGACTTGTGGATCGTCTTCTTTCAAATGACTAGTCTCATTAGTGCATAAAGGTCCTTCATAAAGGCATATCAGGAATTCCTCGATCTCAGGTTCTAGTGGTTGTTCTCCATCAAATGCGGTCCATTCTTTTTTGGTCTCCTCAATAGATTGATAAAGGGAATCAAAGGAGACTTCTATATCTTCTTGTGGATGCAGAGCGACATTTAAGTTATTGATTGTTGTCAAGATTTGTTCTTCCTGAGAGGCTGAGATTGAGATACCAGCTGCTACTAGGATTTGAGAGAGTTTTGTTAAACTCTTGATCATATTCGAATTCTTGTTGCTGGTTGATGGGTCTTGTTTCACACATGGACTAGTGTAGAGGGGGGTTCTTACAGTGCCCAAAAACGTTTTAAAAACCCTAAAGAAATTAAAATAAGAAAACTAAAATAAAATGTAAGAAAACCAATTATATACTTGAAGCGCCATCGTGCTACTAGGACCTTGTTGTCACCAAGTTATTTGTTCACACAAGTTAGCTTCTCTTCTCATATATATATATATATATATATATATATATNTGCTAATAAAACACAAATTCTAACTACTGAAAGGAAGAGGACAACCTAACTTTGGAGAAAACCCACTAAAGTGGATGTGTGGGCTCTTCCCTCACGTCTTACCATATTCTCTCCACCCTTAGGTCGTCCTTAAAAGCACACCACACTTGCATGAAAGGAATAGTCAAGGTTTTGGAGAAATAAAACCAACCTACCTATGCTTTAATCCCTTTAGCACCTCCCCGGAAATGACGCCAAAATGTTGTGCTAAATATATGAACTATTAATTCCCACATTTAATTATCAACCAGGGCTCATAAGCTTCTAGGTGCAGGCACAGGAAACGCGGGATCAGAGCCTAGTCTAGCCTAATCTAAAGCTGACAAAACAATCTTCAAACCCACACTGCAGGAAATTAACACTAAGGATTCATCACTGGGACGTAGGAATAACTTAGTGCTATAAAGGCTTAAATCACAGTCTTTCATGCACTCGGGGTGATGTTCATGTGATTAATCGTGAGTAGCTTACTTAAGTTTTTTGTCCTTCAATGATTATTTCCTATAGCGGATCCACACTTAAATGCAATAAAAGAAATGAGCAAAAGGAAATGAAATTCATGATAGAAACTAACACCTTAGGAAGAATTCCAACGTGGGAAGGTCATATCTCATGAGTTAGACCTTTAATATTTCCATTGGTGATTGAAGTTACAAGCTTGCAATAAGAAGCCAAACAAAACTATGTGATCAACAATTTATTGCAAAGATCTATCCTAAAATGGGAAGATTAAATTATATCCTACAAAATGATAACAAAATCATTCATCAATAACAAAAACAAGAGAGGAAATTAGTGTAGACTAGTACAAAACAGTGCAAAAACACAATTGACTAAGAACAAAAATAATTCTTAAAGCAATCCAAACTTAAACTATAGGAATATTAAGCAAATGTAAAATTACACATCCTAAACTCAAAACCACTCATCAAATGAATACATCAATAAAGTAAAGGAAAAAGAAAGGGATGGAAAAGAAAAGAATGAATATGATAAAAGGAAGTGGTTTTCTGTGTCATTGAGATATGAAGGGAACATTTAAACTAAATAACTAATACACAGAAAATGAGGGAGAGATGGCAACAATCTGCTCTTGTAATTAATTGATTGTAATGTATAATCCAATTGACAAATAAGGAGTGAATCGTGTGAGGAAAGGTGAGGTGAATATAGAAGAGAAAGGTTATATATAGCAAATGTAACAACTCTGTTTTACACTTTTTGGGACATCGTAGATTAGGTGAATGGGTATATGAATTGAATAGTAGGTTTCGATGTGTGAGTAGGATGGAAAATAAATGGTGGAAAATGATAGATGCAAAGGATGGTTTGAATGATTAAATAGATGGAAGTGAAGCATGGACATGAGGGAACATTGTCCACAATTAATTAAGCACAAAAACAGAGCATTGAAAGGATATGAAAAAATATAAGCACGCAGAAGTAATGGAAGGAGTACAGACTAAACCCAAACATTAAGAAGTGTAATAATGTATTCAATTGAGAAATGTGATCTGAGTCTAAATTCATACATCTAATGCAACAACATAAAATAAAAAAATAACAAACTTTAACTCAAATGATAACAAAACTAAAATTGACTTGTAATGAAATAAACACACAATGCAATGTTAATCTACCAAGAAAATAGAATATAGAAACACTTACCCATGCTGAGGGGCCCTTCCCAAGAGGTGAGTGCTGCTTGAAGACAATCAGATAACGCAAATGCTTGGAACCATTGAAAGGAACAACATCTCTTTCATTTCATCAAATTCAGAAAATTACAAGTCTCTTACAATCTTGGCATTGCCATGATGACACCCTAATATACATTACAAAATAATTTCCATAATGATAATTGGCCTTTATCATAGAACTAAGAGGATTATTTATACATGAAAAATCATTAAGGAGTGGATGTGACCAAATCCCAATGCTCATATTTCAAATTTTACATTTTTTAGGTAGAAATCCAAAACATTTGGGTTTTATTGTAATTTGGGCAGATTCGAGTTAGGGATCCACCCATATCTTCCAAAATAATTTGCATTTTTAAAAATTTATTGCCTATTACTCAACTTCCCACATTCTAGAGAAAACCCATTTCGTAGAATTTCTAGATCTGATGCCATCTACACAAAAATCGAGGTGCAAGTTGGGAGTTTGAGATTTTTGCTCATTTTTGAAAAATAATTCCCCCTCAGATGGAGGTCCACACATGTAATATGGGTGAATTCTGACTCACGTATCCTCATTTAAACATCGTTCTGGACAAAACCATGTCCTCTATTTTCTTCTAGAATCATTTCAAATTTTTGAATTATTTCTAGTACCAGAGTGTTGTTGATGCTGGTATTGGACGAGCACAACATTGATACCGGACGAGCATAGAAATGGTATCGGACGAGCTGAGTACCGGATGACATAGAGTGTGGGTACTGGTTGACTATGCAGGTACCAGTTGACTATAGAACCTTTTTGTACCGGATGACTTGGAGCGTGAGTACAGGATGACCTGGAGTGTGGGTATTGGATGACTGTGCAGGTACCGGTTAACTGTAGAACCTTCTGGTACCATATGACTTGGAGTGCGGAAACATATTGTTTGGACATAGAAACATAGGATTAAACCATCATCAACAAAACTGTTGTATAATCATCCTTTTAATCACTAAAAATATGGAAAATTATGTATTCCACATAACATAAATAACAAGAGATATTGGAGGTTTATGGTGTAATCAACAATATATTATTGACCAAATGCGGGGAGAAGGTGTAATGATGAGTGTATTTGTATGTCAGAAAATATGACAAAATTGGATCCCAACACCTATACCTGGTTGACTTATGCACTGGACTAAAGAAGCGGGTTGTCAGGCTCGTGGGATTGAAGAGGTGGGTTGTCAGCCCCATGAATTGAAGAGGTGGGTTGTAAGCCCCATGAGAAAATATCTCCAGGAGAGATAATTTTTAGGAATCGATTTCCTAAGGGATCCCAACTCCAGCTACAGTGCTCTGAGACTTCCTGTTCAGCCTATTTTTGAAGTCCTGGAAAGGAAGTGGGTCAGTCGAAGAAATGTTGAGTAGAGAAGGGGCACACTTCCTGGGGTGGGACATGCATGTGGGGAATGAAAGAATATGAATTTTTAGTTTGAGTAGGCACCTGACAAAGTTGTTCCTTTTGTCTGAGATCCATCATCCTAGCTGGGAATCCATTTACCTGGGTGGAGTTTAGTCCCAACTCTGGGGTGACCCACTGTTGAGAGTTCTGAGCAGCGTGGTTTAAGGCTAGGAGGAACGTGGAAGGTCTACACGCAGTTGGTGGTATTATATCAAATATAAGTATCAATTTTATGTTATTTTACATGTTGTGTATTTATACATGTGTTTATGCTTATGGTTTTTTCCTATGTATGCTACA